>JAHREE010000559.1:8275793-8289794 GCA_033628505.1 Tringa tobata | reverse complement strand
CATAGCTCAGAAGCAAAGAGGTGACTGAGCAGCACAGCCATTTGTTATTCGGAGTAATTTCCCCAGTTAGGTGGCAAACAACTTGCACTTGTGAAGGATGACATTTACTGGGGGAGTAGAGCTGTCACAGTGCTGTTTGGGTCTTAAATTAAAGCCACCAACTTTCACTGTCGGTGGTATGCTGGGGAGGTGGGGGGGCACACCAACCACTGAAGCTCCCCTCCCTTCCCAGCATCCTACCAGGGTTACATCCAGCTTGGAAAGAGACTTGGAGAGCTGCTGGATCAGTATTACTTACATGACCAAAAGCAAACATAACGACGCTGAAAAACTAGATTTTATGGGGCGCTTGTTCACCAGCGCGTTCCTGGCTAAATTGGAAGTGGCTCTACAGCAGGGGAGACATTGGGAGAGCAAATGCTCCTGGCAAAGCTTGGTGAGACCCTACAGTTTGCCTGGGCTTACCCCAGGGCAGGGACCACTATGGTATCAGCAAACATTTCACGTGCTCACTGAGACTCCAGGGACCGAAGGAAGCATTAAAATCAAACATTCAGCTCTTTCCTGGCTGCAGGGAGCAGAACCTTGCCACGGCAGAGCAGCAGCTGCTCTTCACACTGTTCCCAAGGACCAGGTAACATGAGCATTACAATTAGTGAACAGAATTAATTCATTCTTGATTCAGTCTTTAATTTCAATGTTCTCCAAGGGGAATCTTTGTGAGACTTAAAAAGCAGAGCACAATACAAGAAAACGAGAACATGTTCAATATAACTAACGATGCAGACAACTTCCTCCCACAGAAATTATATTATATATGGGAGCTTATTTCATCTTTCGCTCTGGGGGAACATATTATAAATTCTGTTTACTAGAGCAGCCTGAGACAAAGCGGTTATATTTCCCAACATGGAGGAACCTGGCAGATTCCCCCACGCTGTTCACAGCTCTTGGTTGTACCAGCTCACTTTTCTGCTTTAATGGGCGTTTTGAGTAGTACCACAGTGATGGCAGAGCCTTTAAAAGAGTAAGAAGTGCTGGACTCTAAGAAGAAGTCCCAATATATAAACCTGCCTCAGTGGGAAGAAAATCACCGTCTTCCCTCATTTTGTTTCATGTACAGAACTAAATGAATCAGACAATAGAAATCACAGGCTGAAAGAAGGCAGTGATTTGCAAGATTTGTTTCCACTGCTTCTGAGCAGCATAGGCATGGAAAAAATGGATCAGATCAGAGACACTAGCCCAGAACGGATCAAGACGCATTTGAGTTTTTAGGATTAATATTCTTCTAAGTTGCCTATTGTAAGAAATGTGGTTGTATAAATGACAACCTAGTTACATATGAGAAATGATGGGCTGAAGAAAATGCAAAGCTTATAGCTCAAATGGATGAGTTAATTATCTTTAAAAACTAGGTTTTTTTGAGGAAATAATGTCTTTCCAAAATGACGGTAACCTTCAGTCTCCCTGGTTGTACTGGGAAGTATCACCTAATGCATGGTGAGGAAATGAGGTTGAGTAGAAGTGGCAACAAAAAAAAAGGATAGTGCAGGGGTGGGAGTGTGTGTGTGTCTCTGTCCCCCTCCCCACATTCTGCTCCCATCAATGCACCAGCTTAGCTGCTTTTGCGTAGAGAGGATGAGTGAGAAAAATTGTCCCTGTATGTTAACCTTGATTTGGGCTGGGGAAATTCTTGAAAAGATAGAAGGTTTTTGCTTTCACTTGCTGTTCAGGGCATGGTGGATTGACAGCACTGGAGCAATTTTTTATTAAAAGTCTGAGCTACAAGTTCAGTGTTGTTCGAGGATTAAGGCAAGAGCACCTCCCTTGAAGCTCTTCCCTACAACTCTTGCCATTACTGAAAATGCTTCTCAAGCAACAGTTACGGTCCTGGTTAGCTGCAGGAGGTCTAGAGACCATCAAGCCCTTTTGGTGTTCTGGAAGGAAGGAGGTTTGATCTGCCCAAGATACAGATGGTTAAAAACTCTCTTTTCCTTCTTCACCAATAATTGGCTCCAGAAAACAACAAAAACAGCAAAGAAGTCCAAATCAGACTAATTACTTTGTTTGCCGCGGGCAAATTGGCTGAAGCTGCAGGTGCTGGGGATGTGATGGAAGCACCATGGATTTTCCCCGCCTTGCAGAGGAATAACTATCCAAAATTTCCTGAAGGGAAATTTGATACATTGAGTATCTCCCTGGGTAGGGAGGTGTCTGTCTGGAAGGTATTTAAAGCACTCTCATTACGCTGATTCTACTTATATTTTCAACTTAAATGGGTTTTATACCACATGAGGGATGAGAGTCTGTGCAGGTAGGGAAAGCTTGTGCCAATCTGCAGGAAGAGTCTCATCTCTCTATATTCCTCATGCTCATCTTTCAGTCAAGTGACTATAGAGTAAGACCCCACAGAGAATACAGCTGCAGAAAAAATACTTACAGCAACATCTTTATGAAAGTTCTCTGCATGGATTGAGGCAAAGGGAGGGAAATAAGTCCAGGGAGAAGGGAGATGGGGAAGTGTGCTCTCCCCAAGGCTCACAAGCAGTGGGATTTCAACCACTCCCTTTGCAACTTGTTTTTATAACATTATTTTCATTCGTGTCGTAGGAACTGGTTGTGCCATACACATAAAACATGCTTGCTGTGACGAGAGTCACTGCTGGTCCTACAGCAGAGTGTGTTTTGTGCTTATCAGTACCATGGGACACTCTGTCCTGAGCCCAGGGCCACAGCCCTCCTGGGTCCGCAGAAAACAGACCTTAGCTACTATGTGCATACAAACATAAGGTAATTTCTAAATACACACCACTAGAGCAACACACATGTGAGCCCTTAGAAAGGCTGGGACAGGCAAAGGTCTGCAGAGATCCAGCTTGCTCAGGTCTCATCCTGCCTTTGCCATTGCAAAGTCCTTTAGATATGGGACGGTACTATGAGAACATAAAAAAGTTCATAATGTCTATTAGCCCCAATATATATATTTTAGAGGCTTTAAGGATTTGGGTTTCATGGCATAGATAACCAAGGCTTTTGAAAGAAGACCTGTACTGTTTGTTTTTGCCAACTTTGCTGTCGCGTGGTCTGCTCAGCCACGTTTGCTCCTTGGGGAGCTCTCCTGCAGACACGCAGGGTCGTACCATCTCCTGGGTTATTAGAGCGGCTGTGTCATTACTGGCCAAACTATACTGAACTGTCTCCTTGTTTCCATAGTGACATTTCTGTCTATATGAGTAATTTTGGTCTCTTCCTTGTCACACTCAAAACCACAAAGCAAATAGGAGACATAACAGGCAATGTAACATTGTGCATCAAGCAGGTGGCCCAGCTGGGACCAATGGAGCTGCATCCCTAGGGGACAGGATGTTACCAGGGCAGTGCAACCACACAGATTTCTGTCCCCCATTTTCTGGTGTACAAATACCCCGAGAAGCAAATTTTCTTCAGCTTTGTTTCCCAGCTTGCTAACGGTGTCTGCCCAAAGGACAGACAGTGTCCTATTTTGAGAGCATCAAATATCCAAAACAACCTGGGTAGAGTCCCTGGTAGCTTGGATGTGGACTGACATGAGAGCAATGGTGGTGCTCTGGAATCCATCCAGATGTGACTCTGAACCCTGGTAATTCCCAGTCCTTCAAATGGGAAAAATCTTCTTCTTGGAGAAAACCACTGGCACTCTTCTGACCTCTGATCTCTCTGCTCTTAGGGTTAGGTCCTTGCTACTAAGCTTAAATTTGGGTTTACCAGTAGAGGTGGTTCAGTCTCCAGCACTGGTCTGTGTGGTGTCTTGTATCTACAGTATCATCAATACTGTGCTCCTCTGCTATTCCCAGTTCAATGAGAGCTGTTGCTATGTCATTGCTCTAAGCTTGTGCAAGTTAGTGAAAAAACAGCAACCTGTGGTTACATGTGTTTTAGCAAATCTACGTTCTCTAATTGCAAAAGAGACTCTACAGTCTGAAGAACAAAAGACCAGGGTCTGGTGATCAACGTGATAAATTTGGCCATGTGTGCTCTGTTTGTTCAGTAGAGTACAGTTGTCAAATAATATGCTTCCAGGCTCTGTGAAGCAGATTAATTTCGTATCCTTTAATCAAAAAACCCTTATATTTTTCAAAACAATACCCTCTTTTCCTTCCCTGAGGGCCCTGCAGAGCATAAAGCAATGTACAGAAAGGAGAGAAATAGATGGAGAAAATAAACATAGTGACAACATGACAAATCTTTATAATCTGGTAGAAATTTCTTTCTTTTTTTATTGCTGCATGAATCTGAGCCTGGAGTTCTGTTATCTGCCATGGTAAATAAGGATGAATTAATGTGAAAAAAGTGTATTTATAGCACGAATATACTGCTGAGTAATATAGTGGCTTTTGCTGCTTGGGAACACGGAGACCAAGTCTTATCCCAGTGAAACACTTTTGTAACCTTGCCAAGTGCGTCCTGCTGACACATCCTAGATCCATGAACAAACAGGGCTGTAGGATTGTCTACACAGGAGGCAACCAAGACTCCAGGAATGGAAGATAGCAAGTAGCTAATCAGTTTTTTTTAAAAATTTTTTTTTAAGAGAACATGTGAATTAGCAGTGGAACTCTTTGCCACAGGATGCTGTGGGTGCTAGAAGACTACAGAGTTTGAAAAAAAGCAGGAAAAATGAAAGAAAGAAAACATCATTGAGGTATCTCAAATACAAAGACAGCATCTCTGAACTGGGAAGCCCCAGAGGCGCAAGCTGTGGGAGTTTGGGAGCATTTCCTAGAACAGTGTTGCTACCTGATTGCCCTTTTCATAATCTCTCCTGTCTGCTAGATGGATCTTCAGCATGATCCAGCATGGTCATTGCTGTCTTCTGACTGAAGAGTTTATCAACAGCCTCTGTCACTTGTGCTGCACATAACTTATACACACCTAAAATGGCAAGAAATAATGGGATTTCCTGACACTAAATTGGTCTTTCTGATTCAGGGACAAAGAGAACAAGGAGGAGTTTGGGTTAAATTGATAAAGGCTCTGATGTAGATAAGGCCCTAATATCTTCAGTATCATGCCATGGATGCCGGATGTGAGCAGCATTAGACTACCTGGTGCCTGAAGCCCTGATGTCTTGAGTAGTGACTTGAGAGTGATCTTAGAGAAACCATGGACCCAGCATTTTGGTGTTTCTTAACACAGGATCAACCCAGCTTTTAATAAGCTCATCTTCCTCCAGAGCAGTTTTTCATACAAGCCGTACTGTGCTTTTATATTTATTCTCTGTGATGAAGTTTTCCTAGGGCTCAGTCAGGTACAATTTTATTATTTAATAGCCTTGCTGTTCCAGCAATCTCATCTGACTAAATAAGAAAACTGAACACATCTTTTCTCTTATTCTGGAATGGTGGAAGAGAATGAAGGTTAACTGAATGGCCTCCCTACCTGTTCCAAACAAATTTCTGTTTTCTCATGTAAGTGGTTGAAAAGAGCTCTTGTTCAGGCTAGTGTCTACCCCAAAGGACTAGCTAACAGGTAGGGCAAGAGGGGGAAAAATAGTTAGAAGTATCATTTTCAAATTACTAGTTCTGTGTATTGCAAATTTGTAAATAAGGTTGGAAAATCTCCGTCTTACCCCAGTGGGAGCAGACTCATCACTGGGTCACATTGCTTCTGTGTCATTAGTCTTCCCAATCACTCTTATCTTATGGCTAAATAGAGTTCATGTCTTCAAGGGGGAATCACAGCATTTTGATTCCCCTGTTCCCTCAGACCTTAATCCTGATCCAGATAAGGCGATGCACTTCAGTAAATACCTGTTTTTCAGCAAGTGCGATAACTACAGCGGGACTTTTCATGTGCTGAGAGTCAGGCACACACCTAAGTATCTCAGTGAATCAAGATCTGCAATTTTCTCTTTCTGAAGTGAACATGTGCACCGAGATGAAACACGTGCGGTTAACAATGGTACAGCATTTCACATGCACTTGAATGGGCGATCAGCATTTTATCAGGAATGACGGCTATCTCGGTGTACTACCTGAAAGGAATATATTTAGCAGCAGAATTCGTAAGCCTAGATTTCAAGCACTGTGTGAATATGCAAGGTACTCCAAGGCTGTTGAACACCTCATCTGTTGCCACTAAGGAACATTTAATGACAAGCAGCTATAATAATCCTTGCAGAAACACTGGTGTTGATTGTGGATCCTTGAAGATACATCTTTGGACCTTTGCCAAAGGCCTCTCAACCAACTGCCTGCAAGGTCAGACAGCTCCTGGCTGAGATCCCTCTGCCCCCATAGGCATTGGATCAGGTCTGCCATCAACAAATGGTGTGGGGAGAAGGATGGGGAGCACCAGCTGGTGCCAGCCCCTTTCCTGCTTGCAAAATCATCATAGCGTAGAGAGTGCTTTGTTTTCAGAGTGGTGAGGAAGGTCTCGCTACTAGGGAGCAAAGAAGATGTCAGAACACTAATTTATTACTCGTTGCAACTACATTTATGTTTAAAATTATGGATTAAAGCCTATCCACGAGGTCTACAAAGAATTAACAGATAAATTCAGCTTATGCTCTGCTTTAATTTTTTCAGATGAATGTTTCTTTTTATACCAAGCATATGGCGCACTAGATTTCAAGTCTCATTGATAAAGACTCTAATCTCTGTAGTCTCTTCATTATATTTTTCCATTTTCTGCTGAGTTGGAAAAAGGCATTGCATACCATCTGTCAGCATGATCATAGTGCAATTTGCAGAAGTTTCAGACCGGTACAGCGTTAGTAGCAGCTCGCTCTTCTCCTCCAGACTTAGGTTCTTATGGAAGCAATATAGCTCCATTAAACAGTTACTTCACAAACAAAAACTCATTTGTGCAGCATGCTAATGACAATAATGCAAATGAATCTGTCATGTTTGCAGCTACTATCCCTAACCACCCTATTCATGAATATATGGTAATTAAGCTATTACTGCAAATGTAACTGTGTCAGCACTACTAAATTAAGGGCTGTACTGTAAATAAAAATGGGGTCATAAAAAGGAAAGAAGGCAGTAAAAGATAATGGATAGAAATACTAAAGGCAAGGATGCAGAGGCTTTGCACAAGCAAAAGAATTTATTTTAAAGGCTCCTAATAAAGGATCTATTTTTATGCCATAGCTTGAAAATGCAGACAGATGCTGATACATAAAAAAATTAGTTCTTTTTTTTTCCTCAAATGCAATACTAAATCCCATGACACTGGCAGGTTTGCAATAAAACCAGTAAGTGATCATCAACATATTACCCCTCCACCATGGCTCCATCTCTGAGCTCATTAATAACTATGTGAGGTATGGAAAGATGACTTGACAGACCCTTTTGTGAAAATTTGCAATAGGAAGGTGAGAGGTTCCTATTCCCAAAGAGTAATTTGTAGCCTGAAATATGCAAAATCAGGATTTTTCTTATTTGGGAAACTCAAACCCACTATATGCTCTCTGCTCTCTTGTACTGTCCTCAGTGCAGCCAGTTTTAAAAGCCAAACAAAATTATTTCCACATGAAGAATCTTATTTCCATTAAACAGAAGAGAAATTGGGCATTTGCAGCAGAAACACTTTTGTTACACAAATGTAAAACATGAGAAACATCAAGGTTTTTCTTAGGCTGAACCTGCATATAAATGAAATCAGAGTCCGGCTGTAGGTGACAGGCTCCAGGGGAATACCATCAGTTTTGCTGGACGGACCTGGACAACCACTAACCTGCTTCAGTTCAAAAGACTTGAGATTTGAAGAGACGAAAAAGTCCTGAACTAAAATACATACATGTCCTTACTGAGGGGGAGAGAGAAAAGCCAGGAATGATTCGGTTTCGGGAGGCGATACACAGATGCACAGAGAGAAGGATAGACAAACATGAGCCATATATTGCATATTCTGCATTTGCAGGTATTCCTGAGCCCATGATTTTCACAGAATATAAACCCAGAGAATGCAATGACCACAACTGCAAGACACTGCATGCAAGGAAAGCCACTGTCTGTAATTACTCTGAGAGATGCATAGCAGATAAATAGCACTGGAGATGGCACATAGTGAGATTTATCTGTAAAGTGAGAGTTTTCTCTGCCATATCAGATAGAGGAAGTTTATATTTTTCTAAGGGATATAATCCCTCCTGCTTCGGCACAAAAGCCGATTGCCAGCAGAGATTGCAGGAAGCCTTTTCTCCAGGCTGTTTATTCCAGTTGCATCCACAATGTGGTTTCCTGCCTTTTTTCTCTAACTCAGCTAGAACAGAGCCCTGACAAGGATAGGGCACTGGATTTGATGTCCCCAATATGCAAATCCTAATTAAACACAAACAAGGATATGCTGCATCAGTTTGCTGGTAAGCTCCCTAGAGATTGATTTATGTAGGGACAGGCACAGCATATAGCGAAGTGGTTCAACAGCATTTTGAGATATTGTCTGGAAAGAAGAGAGCTGGCTGAACTCTCAGATCTGTATCAGCTGGCAGTCACCACCAGTAGCCCATCCCCTTCAAAGTGTCTTTGCTTTGACAGTGCTGACGCTCTGACCTGGAGCCAACTGCAGATTTTGCAAATGGCTCCTCTATTTCCAAAGTGCCGGGCACAAACCATTCTGTACAGAAGCCATCGCCTTCCAACTTTGCATTTCATGCAGTTTGTGCCCCAAATCCTCACTCCTTCCTCCCCTCTGGGGTCCCTCCTGGGGCTCACCCGGAGGCAGTGGATGGGGAACATGAAGCTGGGGGAAACACGCTGCAGCTGCTGCAGGTAGAGCTCATGGCAAACCCTTCCCACTGCCCTGTCAAGCAAGTATTTGACAGTGCTTGCTTTTTCCCAGCTGGCATGGGATGAAAGAAATGACTTTGCCAATAATTTTCCAGTTCTATCTAGAGATTCAGTGGTTTTCTTGAAACGCAGGGTGGCTCAGGGTCGCTGGGGAAAGGAAGCTTGTGAACCAAGGACAAAATGTAACAATAACAATGCGAGGCAGCGCTGGAATGTAAAATCATTTCAGTCACGTAATACAAAGTAAACCATGACTAGCTCAGGAGTAATTACTTATTTTTAAACTCTCTTTTTTTAAAGATTTAAGAATGAATTACTGAGGAAAAGACCGGGTTTGAAGACAGATACCCAAACCAGAGCAAGAGAGCACAAAGATTTTGGGGCTCAACCTAAAAGCTAAAATTAGGGGTGATCTGTGGGAAGATGGCAATTAAACTCCTTTGGTCTCATACAAGCACCTGCAAATAGCAGCACATCCCTGAGAGCCCCTGGCTGCTGAGCCCTCTGCAGCTCGCCAGGGCTGTGTGCAGTTACACCGCACTCTTCCCATGGGATTTATTGGCAGGTCAAAGCCTTTGCTTCCTTTCTGGCAATTCAAGCCTGTGCTAAAACCCTCATCTCTGACTGGGGCTGGGGGGGGGGAATTGCCAGGGCATTTCTGAGAGAAGACTCTCAGGTGCACAAGCAGGAGCTGTGCCAGCAGGTGCAGGGAAGCCGTGCTGGGGCCAGCGTGCCCTGCAGAATGGCATGCATGGGCCACATGCATGAGGAGCGTGAGGAGTGCTCAGCAGGTACACTGCCACCTGTGCCTGCAGGGAGCAAGAGGCACATGCACAGAAGGAGCAAATGGCATTAAGTTAATGAGCAGCGATATATTAAACAGTGGTGTGACCGCTCCATGCGGTCATCTGTCTTCTCCCAGCTCCTGCAGGTAGCACTCATGAAACGATGCACTCACATAACAGAGTCAAAGATGACTTGCCTCATGCTGAAGGGCTAGAGTAAAGTTGAAGCAGGGAATAACTTGCTTTAAGGCTGTCTTTCTAAGAGATAACTGTGGTCATTTTACCTGCCGTACAGCTCAGTGTCAGCCTTGACAGAAAATAGCCGTCCTGGTGTGAGCAGCCAAGCAGACCGGTGGTGTGTCTGTCTGCAAGCGGGAAACAAAAATGTAAATTCTGCGTTAGCAAAAGGGGAAAAAGGACCGTGAGCTTAACAAGTAAATTAAGACAAGCTGCCCTTGGGCTAACACATCCATCGCAGGATGGAGGGGACGTTGTGACAACAGGAATTGAGCTCATTTTTCTGCACGGTTTAGACATGGGAGCAGCAGGCATGAGTCCTGGGGCCTGATCTTCCCCTGACGTGAATCACTGCACTGCCACTGCCATGCACCAACCTGTCCCGACCACGCAACAGCAAAGCAGCTGGCCTGGTGTGTGCACTCAGTATCTGTCCACTGGAGAGAAAAAGGTGGAATAAAAAATAACAATAATAAAGGTAATCCAGGGAAAAAAATTAAAACTACTGAAGAGGAGACGCAGAAGTCTCCTGCTCCTGTCCGCATCACCAGCTGTAGCCCTGAACATCTTGTCAAGCTATATTTCATCAAGCTGCACCACTTCTTGCAAATACAAGTAAAATGGCAGCCCCATGGGGATTACCCGCTGCCCAGTTAACAGCAAAAAGATTTTGAAGTATGGAAAGTTAAAAAGAAAAAGATTTCCAGTTTCCTAGTTTAATATCCATGTTCTGATGACCTGAAGTCATCTAAGGCAGCGATAAAAAAGAAGAAAAAAAATATCTATGGCATTTTCTTAAGGGATGAATTATTTTTAGCCTTGGAGATTTAAAGCTCTCTCCAAGTTCCTGAACTTTGAGAACTTTTCTTCACTAAGGAGCTTGACAGCAGGTTCTCTTCTTTCTAACTTTTCAACAGATCTAATTAAAATATGCAAAATCTCTCTTTTTGCATGATGAAGGAATATACTTTTTTACCAGCAAGATAAAAGGCATTTTCCAGAAGAAAATCATTCTAAGAATAATTGCTCCCATTTCTGTTTTTAGGGCTCAGCTACTGTCCTGCTTCAGTTTATGGTAGTGAAATGGGAAATAAACAATCTTGCCCATTTTACTTGGTTTTCTTCCCAAGATTATTGGCACCAGGCAGTTTTTGTGAGACAAATTTCGTTGTCAATGCACTACTGGGCCTGATTTTTATTGACACTGGTACCACCACACATGGCTAGAGCTTGGTATAAATGAAAATCTGGTCCTTTATGCTCTAATTTAGTCCAGGTGGCTCCAGAGGAATGACTTCCCAAATGGAATATACGTATAAATATTTTTTTAATGGAGATTGGGCTAGCACTGCTTTTCAAAAATGACACTGTGTTTTAATCACCCACATTTATAGGATTTTTGGGGGGGTGTTTTGCATTGCTTTTTGAGTGAAGTTCCCCTCTGCTCAGCATCCCAGCTTCAACAGCTGTTTCTATTGTCCCCTGGGGTGGCATTGCACCCTTTTTATACCTGCGAGAAATCAACTCTTTGCTCTTCCAGGCTGTGGTTACCTTGTACAAGTCCCTGGCTGGGCAGAACCCAGGGCCAGGATCTGTGGTAAAATGCAGGAGAATAAAAATCCTACAGAGAATATACAAAAGGAAATTAATTAAACCAATCAGAAGGGATTGCTAGAGAAGCCCTGATTGATGTTATGACTATACAATGACTTGCTTCATGGCTGCAAATTTTTCTTTCTCACAGTATTTTCTGTCCATAATCTGAACCTAATCTTGGCCGCAAAAGGCACTCCCTCCTTAGGCTTGAGGCCATTCCCTGGCAGTAAATTCAGTTCATCCCACTGGAACAGGGACAAATGGGTGTTATTTACAAAGCCAACTGCACCCACTCAGCACATACACATATGTAGGGTCCAGAGAAACCCCTGCAGCAAAGCATCGCGTGTCCCAGTCCTCGGATTGAAAACCCAGACAAACTCATAAGCATGGGTTGACTGAATCTGAGCAGGAAGAAAATCATTTTGTGTTCTTGGACTGACACAAAATGCAGGCAGAAGTTTTGAATAAATTATTTGTTCTGAATCATTTACTCAGAACTACTCAAGTACCTTGGAGGACAAGGAGGGCTTCTAAACGTTTGCAGTGATAAAATATTGAGTTGACTCGAGTACTGTTTTGCAGAGGAAGAAGTGCTCATCCTGATGCTCTGACCAATTCAGCTTGTGCTTTCCTAGTGTGGCTGCCAGCACACTTTAACGTGCCCCATTAAAGCCGTTGCTGCGTTTCACTTTATAGGTGGGTGCATCTCTGTGACAGATAAAGTGGTCCCGGTGCACAGACTGTAGCTGGTAAAGTGCTTTCTTATGAAAAGCGCTAAAGTGCAGTGAGTTCAGAGCATCAGTATGTATTATTCATCTTTTAATAATATCACAGCAAAATTTAGGGGAGTATGGCAACAAATTTGATCATTGAAGAGGGCAGGACACAGGTTTGACGTGTCTATAAGACCAATTACAAACTCCTCTTGAGCGTCAAGTCTTGGCTTCCAACGTAAAGTGGTAAGAAAGGCTCATTGTGGCAATTATGGTGCTTACAAAGGAAAAACAATTTCATGCCAGGATTTTGTGCCCATGGCAGAACTGCAGGGTGTTAGCGAGGGGGAGCAGAGTAAGAAACTCAAGGTGCTGCGAGGATGGTGGGATCCTCCCCGTAATGGTTTGGCTATGGGCAGTGTCGCAGCATGTTGGTGAAGGCAGGATCGGTGTGGACGCCTCTGCTGGAGCTCCTCTCTTCTGGTGTAAGTAAAACAGAAAGGCGGGAAGTGAACCCCATCACAGCCAGCGATGCTTGGGGGAGTCAGTGGGAACGGCAAAAAAAGGCCATCCTGCTGACCGGAGGGAAGCTTTCCTGGCCAGGGCAAAGGTAAAAACTGGATTTCACTGTATTCAGTCTGTCAGTAAATGAGTTATGAGTTTTTCCTCAGTTATTTAATAAATTTAGACACTCACGTGTCAAAATGTCTGGGAAATGAAGAGGAGGTAAGAACTCAGGGCCTTAAGATGGCTGGAAAGTTCAAGCGGAGAGCTGGTCACTGAGCCAGGTACGACCCCGCAGGGTGCCAGTGGGGAATTTGGCTAGATGTGGCTGAGGCATGTTTGTCCCGTGCCAGCAGGGCTCAGGCTGGGGTGCCCAAGGCACCAGACCATGGTCCTTGTCCCCTCAACGCCTCTCACCACCTGGGAGCAGCCAGGACAGAGGGAGGGAAAGTAGGCCCTCAGCTCCCCGCCGCAGGCCCAGCCCAGGCAGGGGACAGGCCAGACTGGGCCCGGAGGAGTGTGAAGGAGATAGGTGTGTGGGGGGTTTGNTGGGGGAGTCAGTGGGAACGGCAAAAAAAGGCCGTCCTGCTGACCGGAGGGAAGCTTTCCTGGCCAGGGCAAAGGTAAAAACTGGATTTCGCTGTATTCAGTCTGTCAGTAAATGAGTTATGAGTTTTTCCTCAGTTATTTAATAAATTTAGACACTCACGTGTCAAAATGTCTGGGAAATGAAGAGGAGGTAAGAACTCGGGGCCCTAAGATGGCTGGAAAGTTCAAGCGGAGAGCTGGTCACTGAGCCAGGTACGACCGCGCAGGGTGCCAGTGGGGAATTTGGCTAGATGTGGCTGAGGCATGTTTGTCCCGTGCCAGGAGGGCTCAGGCCGGGGTGCCCAAGGCACCAGACCATGGTCCTTGTCCCCTCAACGCCTCTCACCACCTGGGAGCAGCCAGGACAGAGGGAGGGAAAGTAGGCCCTCAGCTCCCCGCCGCAGGCCCAGCCCAGGCAGGGGACAGGCCAGACTGGGCCCGGAGGAGTGTGAAGGAGATAGGTGTGTGGGGGGTTTGCTTGGGTGGCAAGTGTGTTTGTGTGTGGGGGGTGCGTGTGGGAGTGGGTATGTGTGAGTGCACGTGTGTGGATTTGTGTGAGTGTGTGGTTGTGGGGGGTGTGTGTGGATGGCGGAGGGATAGCATGAGGAGAATATGTGGGTGTGTGGGCTTGTGGGTGTGTGGGAGTGAGTGGTGGTAGATGGATAGGGGGGACTGTGACTGTGTGTGTGAGGGGAGTCTGTACCCATGTGCATTTGTAGTGTGTGTGGTTTGGTATGTGTGTGGTGTGAGAATATGAGCGTTTGTGAGGGGAGTCTGTATCCCTGTGTGTTTGTGTGT
>JAHREE010000559.1:8140133-8275723 GCA_033628505.1 Tringa tobata | reverse complement strand
GGGGGGGGGGGAAGCGGACACACACCTTGCGCGGGCAGCGGCTCCTCGGCGGCGGGAGGTGCTGAGAGCCCTCCCGGGCCCCTCTTGGCGGTGGCCGAACTTGGAGCTGCGGCTGTTCAATACTCCCCTCGCCCCGGGTCCTCAGGCTCCGCGTGTGACATCCTTTACATCGTGTGTTGCTCCCACACACCCCCCCCGGCAGGCACAAGCATCCACCTGCCGCGGCCGGGGGGGGTTTCTCCCGCTGACGTTGACAGCGGCGGAGCAGGGCCGGTGCCCCCCTCCCCGGGGCCGCGCTCCCCCGGCACCGCCGGGACCCCCAGCCTAAGGGACGGTGATGAATTTTAGTTGCCCTTGCGCTAAATGACAGCGCGTACCGTATCAGCCACCTGCGTCCCTCAGCTGTACCAGTTAAATACAAATGTAAGTTGTTACTAATTAGGGCAGCCTTTGACCCGTTTGTCGCCGACCCGCGAGCCCTCAAAATAGGAAAGGTAGCAGGGATGTTGGAGGGGGTGTTCTCTGCTGCGATGCTCACAGAAGAAATTCTTCATTTGCTGTCCCCTCAGTCCACAGACTATCGAGCATCTTGCAGTTTATAGTTTATCAAATTCCGCAGCCCCTGAAAAAAAAAAAGTCAGGGCTGATTTTCAAGACTCTATAAGTTCATTTGTTTACTACTGAGCCGCGACTTCAGTGGTCTCTTTGGTATAAAAACATTCTGCTTGTGTGATATTTTTGGTGGCATTGACAACAGATTTGTTAGTCATGGTTATGAATATGGTAATGTGCAAGTCTTCCATTAAATTCTACATGCTGTAGGTAACATGGTTGAACAGCCATGTATGAAGTCTTGCGTTCTCACTGCTGCTGCAAGGGAGCAATGTCGCTTTGAACTCCAGTCCGTTTGATCACTTCCTCTTAACTTTTCCACTGTAATTATAAAAAATAGTTCATCTTCCTGCTGGTCAAATGCAAACCCTAAGTTTTATGTCAAGTGCACCTCCTTGCAAGCAAGGCTTATGCAATGCGGTGCCCTGTGCAGAACGCAAGAGGAGATGGAAGGAAAGGTTTTGGGAAAGAGGATGGTCATGTTGTTACAGTGCCTCTGTGTGTGCATACATGTCCCTGTAGGAGAAGAACTGAGGAGGGCTATTTACTTCTGTTCTGTGGACATCTTGCCTGATCCTGGGCAAGTCTCTCTGTCTTCTTTGGTGATGCTTGCCTTCTCCATAAAATATGGCTTATCCTGTGTTACTCCTTCTCAAGGCTGTGTGAAGCTACTCAGAAGCCCTTGAAAACACTTTTCAGCCAGGGCGGTACTGTGTAAATGCAAATTACTATATTGCTGTTTTAAAAATGCTTTTCAGAAGTTAAAGCACTATCTTTAGGCAGTTTATTGAAACTGTAGCCAAATGTTTTTTCAGACAGCTCTAAAGCAGACTAAAGGAACTATTTGCTTGAGTAATACTCCCCTGTAAAGAAATCTAGTGTCATTTCTGAAGAAAAGAAAAAAAAAAATCACATTTGGGCATTATCAGGCATGTCAGTCCTTGTTCTGTCCATGAATATTTACCCCCAATTTCTCTGCATGTAACTTGCCAATAACTATCAGCTGATGAAACACTTCCTAGACCATTTAAGCTGTAAGTGATGGATAAAGACATGAAAAGACTTACCCCGACCCTGACATCAAACTGGCCCACTGTAAGCTCGCTGGTCTCTGTGGTGTGGCTTTGCTGTTCCATTCGGTTGTACTTTTATACGGAGATACAACAAATGATCAATATGCTATCAGCTAGGAGCAAGTCTTCCTAGGCAAGAACTATGTCTCAGATACTGCTACAGGGCACATTTCTAGCATTAAAACTAAAGGAAAAGGTCCAGGTGCTGGCTTTTTTCTTTCTTTCCTTTTCTTTTTTTTAAGATGTGAAACTAGATGGACAAGGAATTGAATTTGAGACTAACCTCTGATCAGCTTTAATTTATCTTGCAAGTACATAGAACATTAAGAGAATTCCTTATTTTCATTGCTGAGATTTTGACAGAATTCTTTATATTTTGATGTGCATTGCTTTCATTCTCTCATATTGAAATCACATTGGTTTTGTAATATGTTTTTTTAAGGCATTGTTATTTTTTTTAACCACTTCGTGCTTCAGTAAAATCTTTGAACAGCTTCTACTTGGAATTGCATTTGAGGTAATGCTAGACACAAAATTATTTTATTATCTTGCTTTTTGCAAAGATTTATTTTTAGACAACCTTAAAAAAATTCTTAGAATGTCAATTCTGAGGTCTTGCCATGTTGTGGATTTGACACAACAAGGTACTCTCATATGAGTTATGAGTCTTGCTAATAATATGATTATGTTGTTTTTTGAGAGATATAGTTCTTGAAAACATACCTCAGAGAAGAAAATTCACAAAAGCTATATGCAATTTTTTTTTTCTACAACAGATGGAAGAGCTCGATAATCACCACTTAAGGGGGGCTAAAATTAGTTTGAAACAGAAAAGATTATTCCTGCAAGTACAGTAGTATAATTTGTACAAAATGAGCCAAATCTTACTAGTTGTTACACTGGTGTAAATATAGAGTAATTCCTTTGCCTGGAGTTTTTCCTTCTTTATGAAGTAAAGTAGAACACAGGGGATTATGATGCTATTGAATTTTGACACGTTCGTAGCAACAGAGTCAGTTCTTGACACCCAGAATTTAGCCCCCTGTTCTCATGTTCACAACAGCGTAATATTTCACTCACCGAGACTCCAATTCAGAATTTGCTATAATATGATTGTGGGTAGAGGGTTGCTGAATGACTCAGATGAATGTAGCTCAGAGTAAACAAACATGTAAATCATTTCTGGCTAAAGCGAGAGAAAGAAAAACATGCGAGAGCAGAGAAAAGCCAACCTCAAGGATGAGACATATATAATGATATGATCAACAAGGATCACCAAATTCAGCAGGAGTCAACCATCAAAAACTCAGGACTGGATTTGCCACAGTCTTTTACCTTTAGTAAGGAGACGAACCTGTATGGAATGCCTAAATGCAAGTATTACAAGGAAGCATAGTTTTCCAGTTGCTTGGGCTGATAGTGTGGTACAAAGGTGAGCAGGTTTATGTCAAAAGCTGCATTTAGGCATATTTAAATGGCCCACTATGAGAGCTGGGAGCCAGGTGTACTGCCTATCTCAGAAAGGCAGGATGCTGCCAGTGACTGGTAATCTCTACAATGTCCAATTTGGGAAAAATACAAGCTAGCAAGTGATTCCTGGAAGATTGTGAGCCTAAAATCCTGCGTAGCAATGAGGGGTTAGTATGAGTAACTGCAGAAGGATCCAGACCCAACTTGTGGTTCAGATTAAGAAGTACTAGAGAAACTGTGGCTTTGAAACAACCGTAGGTTTCTTGTTAGCCAGGAAAGTCTCTAGCACAAAATCGGAGCTAGGCAAAGGCTATTTTCTTCTGGTTTTCCTGCCAAGGGTGACAACCAGTAAGCACAAATCACTGCCACAGAGCATCTTGCCAGTCAGGTCCTCTTTAGACTGCCCAGGCCCAGTGCAGTTAAAAGGCATAGGCAGATGGAGCTGTCTGTGTGTTGGAGACTGCAGTCACTGAACAGCTGGGGCAGGGTTTTTATCCCTTTCAGCTGTCTGAGCTATTACGCTTCAGTGTGTTTTCAGGGTAAGTTAGGTTAAGTTCCCTCTCGGGGAAGCAAGAAATGTGCTGGCATCCAGGGCTGAAATGAGGAGAGCTGGAGCTGGTCCCCTCCTGCCGCCCAAGGATCAGTTCCTCAGAGCTCTGCCTGCCTGCTGGCTAACCTGCCTCCTGTTTTGGCCACTTTTACCATCATGGCAAAGACAGGATGCTGTGTCGTTGTGTGGAGTTGTTGAATGTAAAACCTGTCCTCTTCCTGCAATTCCCTGTCTTGGAAAGTAATGAGGAGTCCTTAGAGTGAAGTGTGGCTCTAGGTATGGCATCCTTGTGGTGTTTTCTATGAGATGATGGCTGTGAAGGGGAGGAACTAGAGAGACAAGGCATATTTCTCTATGTGTATGAGTTACAGGTAGACCTCAGTCCTCATTTCTCCATTTTTTATTTTCTTCAGAGTGTATCAGGTTTTATATAGTGTTGGTCACTGGGGCCATGATAGGAAACTTGACTTGGGCAGCAGGATAATTTTTGCTTATAGGAATTACGTTTGTTTCTGTTGGATTGTTAGACACGTATTATTATTTATTCTCAGTTCAACCTCCGGATTCAAGCCAGGAAGCTACTTTGTCCTTATTCCCTTCTCCCTTCTCTCAGTATCTCCCTCTTCATGTGCAGTGAACATGTTCCAGTGAGAACTGAAGCAATTTCCTGTCCCCTCTCATGTGTCCTGCATCCCATTTGCATCCTTAGAGAGGAATCTGATTCACTGTTTTGGAAAGATTGATTTAAGCACCTGAATAGAGTCAGATAAGTTTCCTATCATGTCTGCTAATTAAATTGTAATGATTATTACCACAAGATGCTGTGGTGGCCAAAAGCATAAGCAGGTCGAAAAAGGTGAGACGAGTTCACAATGAACTCGTGAGTGTGGATAAGAAGCACGATGATCTGGATGTAGCCTCTGGCTCTCTACACTATGAATTGCCAGATGCAGGGAGAGTGCGGAAGGAGACAGTCACTGTAAGTACAGTGGGCACAGACTGCTTCACATCACCAGAGATAACATCCTGGGACAGAAGGACCATGGGTCTAATCTATTCCTGTGTTCTTCCAGCACCAACACCCATAGCTTGTGAAAGCAGCGATTCGCTTTCTTCTCAGTCAAATAAAGAAGGACAGAGCTTATGGAAGAGTGTTTATTGGGCATTTTGGTTCCAGAATGACAACCAGAGTAGAGATTTCAGCCTGCTCTCACAGGTATTAATGGATTAATATAGGAAGCTGCAAGAATTTCATTGTGTGAAGCCTTACTGGCAAAGCAGTGTGAGAGGATGAAGCCATTTGGGGCTCAGGGCTCTGGCTGGGACAAGAAGATGAAATAATGCCACTCTCTCATTCAGTCTTTGTGTCATTTTCGTTCTTGTTTATGCTGCATTATGAAATGGATTTGCTGATCTTTTACTTAGCCTGGAGCTGCAGTTAATGGAAATATCTGAATTGTGTGTATTGGGGTATTTGAAAATTTCCAGGTGGAAAGACCTCAAGGTTTATAAAATTGCCCTAAGACCATAAAATTGTTCCTAATGGGGACAAGAGGAATAAGGATTCCTCTTGTCAGTGCTGGATGTCAGTGCCTTGTCACTGACTCTTCACCCTTTTCTCTTGGGGAATCAAATTAGATGCAGGGACATGGACAAGGGGCTGTGAGATGTGTCCCCGAGGTACAACTAGGAAGGCTATTTCAAAGAGAAGCATCTGCTTCAAAAGAGGGATTTTTTAACAGTAGAGGAGAGGTTACATTGGCAAAGGAAGTAACGCCTGATCTAAGGAAGAGGAAGAGGGCAGGAGACCACAGCAAATATTCAAACAAAAGATGTGAAGTCCCTTGCAGCATATTTAAGCCTATAGTGAAAATCCTTTACCCAGATCTTTCTTTCCTGTATAACATCATCAGGGGATCCTCATTTGGGAAGAGTGGACTGTGTCTCTGAAGAGTCCTAAAAGTCTTCTGAAGTTTGCTTTTCCTGCAATACCCTGTGTCTTCAGCAAGAAAACAAAAACTAACCTCCCTCTTGAGAAAGTCGTGAGGGCCATATCTAGAGCTGACTGTGCCCAGTGGCTCCACAGAGGTTGCTGGGGAGAACAGGGATGCCCAGCCAGAAGCCTTGTTCTCCACCAGCCTCCTTCTTCCTCAGCAGGGACAGCAGCTCCCATGAGGTCCTGACTGACACCCCATCACCAGCTCCTGCTGTCAGGAGGATACACAACAGGAGATAGATATGGCCACATCACTTTCCTGACGGACTCAGAGTCCCCCTCTGTGCCATAGATAAAAGGGGCACAAGCTGAGCCCAGATCAGGGGTGTGCTCTATAGCTGGGAAAAGGGTTTCAGGCTTCTCAAATTCAAGGTCTAAAACAAGTGTATGTCTTAAAATGCACATCTCTGTTTAAGCCTGGAGCTCTGTGTTTATGGAGTGTTAGGGCAAATGTTCTGACATTCGTCTGTGGTTTTCTATTGATCTTGGAATCAAGGCAAGTTTGAAATGATATCTTTCCAGCTCCCCTTACTTCTTCACCATATACAGGGATTGATGCTGGTGTGCACACTACTAAGATTACACGAAGAGTTGGTGATGGGGAGCGATATGTTAGCGTCCCACAAGCACACGCGCCTGCGCGCACACACAAAATGGCTTCACTTCCACATTATCTCCTGCAGTTTTCCCTGCACCCTGTCTGTAACCTAATCAAACAGGCGGAGCAGCTGGTGAGTGGGCGCCTTGCCTGTCAAAGACACGGGTATGAATATCAGCAGTCAACAAGCCATCACATTAGCTATTGGCACAAAATGTAATCAGTGAGGGTAGACACCCCTCCCAAAAATAAACCCATTGCTGTCCACAGAAGCCACATGAACCCCTGGTTGACTGAAATAGTTCGGGAAAAGAAAGAAGTTGAAGAGTGGCTTGGCTGAAAGTAATATATGCAGGGTGCTGCAATGGATGGAAGGAAGAGGTATTTTAGAAGTCTTCTAGCTCTTCATGCGAGGGTTTCCATCTGATCTTCAGTCAAAAATAGTTCCTCTGCACTGGCCGTGCATCTATGGAGCGGGTCCGGTAGCACGAATTCTAGCAGATCTTTCTGGATTGTCTTCTGATTTTACCAAAGATTTTAATGAACTCATGAGTGGAACAAGACAGAAAACGGGGGGGTTCTTCCTAGAAAAGTCTTATAGATTCCCAAAATATCACTCCAGCCTATAAATATAACAGACACCAAGCCCTGAAAGTTTGTAATTATTTATGCAAAATGGAGCATCTAGAGAAGCCAGGAGCCTGGTACTTAAATTGCTCATCAGAGGGCTGGGAACAGAAAAGGAAAGGCTGGGATTCAAGCCACCAGTGCAAGGGTGGGCTTGGCCCAAAGTCTGTTTGGTCTTTCTTGTATGGAAGAAAGATCAGATTTGTCAGAGCTGTTAGCTCTGTTTGGTCCCTGCTCAGGGACATTTTCAGTCCAAGGCTGAGCTCAGTTCTCAGAATTCCCAGTTCTTGCCTAGCTGAAGGGAAACGTGACTCTAATTGGCCTGTCCTCTTTCACCAGTCCTGGGACTGCCCATGGGCTGAATTGCTGGTGAAATCTGAAGGGACTCTCTGGACCTACGAGGTGAGCACAGAAGCAACAGTGGGAAATGGAAAAATTCCCACTGACTTTACTGAGCTTTCGATCTGGGCTTGAAGAGCAATGTTCTTTTTTCAGATGTTCTCACTGTCCTCTGAATGTCTTATTTTCATTATTTTTTAAGGCTCAATAGCTGATGGCACCAAAATTCAGGGTGAAGTATTTGGGGTGCAGGAGCAGGGTTGCTGCCATGACCTTGCTATGCATGTTTGGATTAATCTTTCTCGTTTATGAAATCAACTGAAAACAAAGCTTCCTCCCCTGTGGCACTGACCTGTTCAGAGCAGGCCAGTTCAGGGCTGTTTTGTATGTTCTCTTTTTTTGGGATCAGAACTTTTCTTTTTTTTCCTGCTTCTGCATTCAGAGCTTCCCTTCAGTGACCAGAGGTGCGTATGTGGAGCAGGGACACCTGCCTTCACAGGTGACTTGTGAAGGTGACCTCTTCAGAAGCCTCCTTCTGGCCCTCCCAGAAGGGGGGCTGACTCAGCCCAGGAGTTTGGGCTTGTGTTCAGGCTCAGCCCTCGATCAGCATGGAGTTATGTGTGGCTGGATAAAAGCTGAATGCGTTGTTTTGCACTGTGACAGGCTGAGGTGAAGGGAACGAAGGAGTTGCTCCAGACAGTGTTGCAGAGATGTGATTCCTGCAGTCCTGCTACACAGCCCCTTTCATGGCAGTGCTCTTTTAGAATCCTTTAATCTGGTTATTCTGCTTGGCTGAAGTCCTTTAGCTGCCAAACTTGCAGCGCTGAGGCTGTGGTATCATCAGAGGATCCTGTGCCTGATTGTTCCTACATTTGAACCAGGGTAAGACCTCAAACACCTGTCAAATCCCCACTGCTATCAGATTATTCACAGCAACTACATTGTTAGATGGATTTTGTTGTTGTTTATGGATACTTCAGAACCTGATCCAGGTTCTACAAATGGCTCTGATATTCCTGGATGTTTGGCCAAGCACGTTTTTGCCAGCAATAGCTTGTAAACTGGTCTCTCACTTTCTGTGGTGCCTGTAGGAAAATTTAGGCAGCCACAGGATGTGGCTTGTCTTGATCCCGATACTGATGCTTTAGCCTGAGAGCCTACTCTGTTCAAATGCCCTCTGGTAGTACTGGCAAGCTGAGTGCTGTTGCATACATTGAGGCATGGGGTTTCCTCCCTTTTCAAGTGATAACCACGCATGAGTGGGCACACGCTGGGGCATACAGCAGTGTGCAGTCACAGAGCAGTGAGGCCTGGTCCGTAGTGTGTTCCTATGCTTAAGGGTTGAAGCACTATGAAGAGAATGTAGAGTTCAAAATAAACCAAATTAGTCTTTTTGTTCACTTCTGGAAAATCTGAAATGGTATTAATACTGTGCCCATATTGCAGTAGTGGTTTAAATCAGCTTTACGGATTGAGCCTCTTAACATGGAGTTTGGATAGATTAGCAGCAGCATCACCCATTTTACAGTCAAGGAAAGATAAACACCTCAGCATACCCATGATCATGCAATATTGAGAAGTCAAAGCCAGGTATTTTTCTTCCTTGATGCCATGTCACAAAAAGCTGTCACTGAGTCCAGTTTGTTAATTCAGAAGCAAAATAACAGTGTGCTACTGATAACGTAGTTACACGAGGAATACTACCATGCTGTTTAGATTTTGAGATAGATGGATTCTTGTTTTAATCATCTGTTATAGTCCCGACATATATTAATATGCCTTTGTGAGTACTAATTGGGAAATCAAGTCATAAAAAATTGAGACTTCGGACAGGGGGGCACAAAGCCCAGCCCACTTCCCACAAAGAGACCATTAGCAGTGGTGCAGTTGCACACACACACATCGTGTTGCTATGGCCAGCTTAAACTCAATATTGAACATGTCCAGTGCTAAAATGGGACTGGCAGTTGGGAAGGAAGGAACATAAAGTAGGATATTTATGAAATAATTATGAAGCACTCTTAGGTGGAGGATCCAAGCAAGAGAGTTTGTAGAAGAAGCTCCTGTAGAATTTTGTAGGTTCCTTGCCTCTGATGGGGAATGAAGCAAGCTGTGGGGCTGTATTTTTTCTCCATTGCATAGGTGTCAATCTTATTGCTGCTAATTTCAGCCCAAAGCAGGGGTAAATGACTGAATTCTAATCTTCAAATATGAAAAGTGAAGAATATGGTCAGGTCTTCTCTTCAGGGGAAGTAAAGCCTTCTATAGAAAAGATAGTTTATAAATATCATGGGTAACTGATGCTATTCAAAAGTACTGGTTTGTTTCCAAATTAACCAATATGTAAGTAGACTTACTCTTTTCTCATTTAAATTCATTCTTTTTTAATCTTGGTTTGGGTCCAGAGGCCTGATCTACTGTTTTTTATCCAACACTCCTGTTGAATCCATATGGATCAATTAGCATTATCCAGAGCATCAGGTTGGTCCTAAAGAGAGCCTTTCACACCTGAAAAATAAACCATGGAAATAGGTTCTCCTCAGATCGCAGAATTTTTCTAGCCTAGATGGACCACCTCTGTGCAGTGGAGATGCTGGAGAGACAGAGGGGTGTTTGAACACCAAAAGGTTTTTTAGTTTGACCCTCTCCATTTTCATAGGTGTTTGGAGAATGACTGTACTTTGCACAAGTGCCCGAGTCCACGGGAAATGATGAATACTGCAAAGAAACGGACTATTCCTGGAGGAAACCCAGTCATCTGTTTGCATTAGACCAGCCTCGTATGTGTTTGTAGCACTGCTGACAGTGTCTTTCATGTCTAGGCAGCTGAGGAGACCTTAGGAGGGGGAAAAAACATAGATTTAGCCCACAGGAAATATTAGAACCCAACTGCATGTGATCGTTTCAATAAAGAATCCTATTTTTATTTGTTACTGCCCAAGAACATACCATGACCTGAACATCTTCTTTACCCTCCTGGGTAATGTCAATACAGTCTTTGCACCTTCCATTGTTTCCTGTTAACAAAACACCTTGTTTCTGCATGCAGATATACAAGGTGCCAGGAGATGGTCCTGCAAATTTGTGCTTTATGTGGTCCTAAAGCTCCCCAGCTGCACGCATCCAAGCCCAGCAAAGCACTGGTGACATAGGGCTAGAGGCATACTCCTAAACTGGCACTTGTTCTCTTCTCTTGCCTTGTTTTGGGGTGCTGAGTAGGGAAGACAGAGCCCAAAAGTGAGAGTAACAACAGACTTAAACCATAGCAGGCTTTGGAGCTGAGAACTGAAGAAGTTCAATACTAGCATGTGATAGACTACATCGGTTGTACATGAAACGAGAAGCAAAGCATGGAGATACTTTGATGTGCTACCAAAGCTTTGCAATACCTTCCCTGCTGAGTTAGAGGAGAGTTTTAATTTGATGAGTCTAGTCAATGGCATGAGCCTAGTGTAACAAAGCAGGGAAGAGTCCAGAACAGTTGCTTCTCTTCTCAGTTTTACCTGGGCAATTAGGAATTATGTCACTGAAGTCAGCAAGACAAGTATATCTGCATAAGCAGAATGAAATTCAGAGTGAGTAAGATGCATTTGAAACAATTTGGCTCTCCTTTTGCTGAAGTAATGTGAAGGAAGAGCATAGTAAATTAATAACTAGCACCAGAAAGGAAAATAGAAAAGGAAGTTATGAGAAAGGAGAGCTCTAAGTATTTTCTTGCACTAAGATGACATATAAATATGTACAGACTTAATTAGGAGAAGGTTACTTAGAATCTCAAAGCCAGCTATCAGCTTCTCACTTTCTCACAACATTTTGTTACAGCCTACTATAAAAAAAGGCATTTAATTAAAACAGATTTATTCATCCAATCATGCAGACGTTACAATGAGACACTTTTTCCAGGACTTGGGTCTTTTTGTTCAAGTTAATGGAAAGTAATCATATAATGGAAAAGGTTTCTCCTATGCTAATAGGCAATATTCATCCCATGTACCTTAGCATTGTTTTGTTCTGTTGTCTTTGCCCTGAGCCTAGCAGACTGCAAACGCTCTATGAGACTTTCTCCTGGGTTTTATGTATGTAAAGGGAGGATTTTCCCAGAAACGTTTTCAGTTGCAATGCTGTAGTTGCTTATATTGCTTACTTAGACTTCTCTGTGTGCCCTAAGGATTTGCAGTTCTATGCTAATGTAATGCATAAAGTAGAGTCACCTTGATTTCACATTTACCAGCTTATGCAAGTGCTAACCTTTTACTGCACTGCAACAGAAATGTCATTCCCGTTCAGCCTCGAGATGACAAACAAACAGCTTCATTGTCAATAACAGATTTAGGAGGCTGGCTGGATCAGTGGCTGATGCGCAGTGGTTTTGGGAGTGTAGTTCTTGTCAAACGCTACACAAACCAGAGTGGGCAATCTTGGGTTTTTTTCCCCCAGGGAGGGGTGGTGTTTATTTGTTTGTTTGTTTGTTTGCTTGAGTGGTTTCACCTTTTTCAGGCTTTAAGGAAGGCATGCTGGAGGTATCCTGAACATTTCCTGCCAGCTTTCCACTCACTATCTGCAGCATTATCTGGTACAGTGTTTGCACTCATTTTGGGGCAGCTCAAACTGTAGGATCCTTGGTATGTCTGCCGTATCCCTAGAGCTATCACTGCCCCTCATTTTCTTTTATAAAAAGTTGAAGTCCAGAATGAAATTTGGGAAACGTATGGATATCATTTGACTTTTTCAACCTGAAATGTCAGCCAGGTAACATTTCTGGAACTGGTGTAGCCAGACACCAAGTGAAAGTCACTGTATAACAGCCTGGACTGTCCTGCTAAGGATTTACAAGAAGACTCAATAGCTCACCTGAAATATAAGGGAATTCTTGGAGGAGTCCAGCTTCTTTCACCCAGTGTCACTGAGTGGGACACTGTTTGCTTTACCTGACCGAGCACATTGAGTGCTGCTGTCATTAGAAGCACCACAGAAAAATCAAAGCACGAATAAAGGGAAATTGGGCAATAATCCTTACCAAAAAAAAAAAAAAAAATCTGTTCCAAGGGCCAGAATATACCCTTAGAAAAACACTTTGATTTTGCCAAGGAAAATAAGTCATCCATGACTGAGCGAGGGTGGACTGTTGTGTGATACCTCAGTGATGAAAGAAAATCCAAAGTACTAGGAGGAAAAAGAAATACTTGAGGTAGAAAAGCATCTGCAACTTGGGATTCCTCCAAATTGCATGCTCCTAATAAATGCCACTTGGAGCCTCAAGGCCTGGCCTTGGGGAGAGGTGCATGGACTGTAGTTTTTTCCTTCCCATTGCAAGAGCATGTGGATAGGAGGCAAGCAGGCTTCGTGGGGGCAAAGAGAAGAACAGAGACACAGCTAACACAGGGTGTGTTGCACAGCAGCATGTCAGGGTCAGTCGGGTCAGCAGCAAGAAGTACCTTTAATTAAATTAAGATAGAGCTTGGAGCAAAAGCAGGGCAGAGGGAAGAGATGTAGTCACCATGCTAATATGGGTAGAGCTGAGGGCTCAGAGCCCTCTTCCTCTTCATCATTCATCCTCCCCATGGAAATACAGAGGCAACCAGTAGGAAGGAAAACAATCTGTGTGTTCGAGTAACTAATTTGTAACAAACACAAAAGATGTCTTCACTGACAGCAAAATCCAGCTAAAAAAGAGGATGTAAGGGCTCCTCAGCATGCTGGAGGGCACAGGAAAGTGGGTGCTGAATCTAGCTTCCCACTTGAAAGCTGTGCAAAGGTATTTGATGGGCAGGAGCTGAAAATCTCAGAGAAACAGGGACTGAAGAAGCTGAGGAAAGATAGCCAGGCTACAAGTACTATAACATTAACCAAAAAGATACTTCTGGTCCATCGTGGTGCTTCGGAACACAGGGCCTAGGAAACGTAACCTCAGTATGTTGAAAAGAATTTGGCCTTAGTTCATCAGTGTAAATAATTCATTGTTTTATTTATTTTTTCATGTCTATGCTAGCTGAAACTAGCTACTAAATGCAAAACTGTTCCTTTATTATAGTTACAGAAAGGGACCTGAAAAATTAGAAGGTCTTGCAAAAATTGTGGACCTGAATACGTTCGGTGAAGCCAAATTAAGTTCTGTATGTAATTCAGCCAGCAGAGATGCAGGGTTATTCTAAAGAGCCAAAGAATTAATTTTAGATTCGTGACAATGTACCCCCAAGGAAAATCAGGCTCAGGATTTTAATCAATCATGCAGTCCATCTAGGAACAGCTCAGAATTTGAGGAAAGTCCCAATTTTCCCTTGCAGTGATGCACGTAACATATCATGTCTTCCATGGATATTCTTTTTGCAGTCATTTTTGCTGTTCTGTTATGAAAACTTGATTGTGGGTAATAAAATTTAATAGTGTTCAAGTGTTCAGTGTTCAAGAATGCTAACAGCTAATTAGATGAACAAAAAATGTGTAAAATAGGATTGTTGCTAACTGTAGAGCTTGAAATTATAGAACTGTACATGGTCATTATGCCCATGCCCGTTGAAAGTGTAAGTAAAAAAAAATCCCCAGGTCTTCATTTAAGAGCTTTGCCAGTTGTTTGTTATACAAGCTGGGTTTAGCCTTTTGGATCTGTTGTTTAATCAGACACTTTATCTGCTTTATGTGTCTGGAAAGAACAGTGCTGACAGTATCTTGAAAATGAGAGCTGCGCAGTGAGAGAAAATTATCAAAGCTGGGAGGAAGGCAAAAAATGAATTCTAGAAACAGAATACATTCCTGTTACAGCAATCAAAACCAGGGCCTCTTGGTGTCCTTACTTATAGCCACCAGTGATGCCATATACTCTAAAACCAAATGAGAGAAGCAAAGAGAGGCGCCGATCTGAAAAACTACTTGCCCAAAGGTACACCAGGAAGGCAGTGGAAAAATCCCCAGTTTGCCCTGTCACTGGGATGTGGCTGTCAGATCCATCAAGTGCTGCTGCTAACACTCCCAACTAAGATCCTAATTTCTTTTCAATGCCAGAGAAGCTCTCAGGTACCTCAAGGATTTTACCTACACTTTATTTCGCCACATTTCATGGAGTATACCTTATAACAGACAGACACAATAATGGTGGGAACCACCAGCCCCTTCACATAACTGACATGAGAAGCCAAAGTCAGAACAGAGATGGGGACTAATCTCATTTCCCACACATTAATTCTACTTGTTGTGCCGTAGACCTGATGACCTGTGAGAAACTTGGCTGACGTGGTTATGCTGTTTCTGCAGTCATCCCAGAGGTTGTCCCCAGCCCTCCTGACAGCTTTGAAGGTTTGCAGAAAGCTAAGCCTCAGGTAGCTAGACAGTGGGGATCTTAGCTTCATACTCATTTCTCCAGTCAATGCCAAAAGACTTGCTCCTCTGGAAATGACCTTCAGAAGGGAGGATTACATTTTGAACACTGTGTTCACAGTAGGAGGTAGTCCAGATAGTCCAGGACTGGGGTCAGACCAAGCAAGCAAAAGGTGGAGGTGTCTCTCCAGTCTCTTCTCATTGAAGTAACATATGCCAGGTGAAACGGTGTCTGAGTGACATCTGATGTATGCAGTGGTCCCACCAGCAGTTTGCATAGTTATTTAAATTCTCTGTCTGTGTGTTTCAATGAACACCTTGAACATAGCTCCCTTTCTGTTCACTTCTTGTACAAATTTTGTTCTTTCAGTCCCTTTTAAGTGGGGCAAAATAGGTGAGAGTGTCTTCAAACCACCCAAGCATGGAGGTAGGAGGGATAAATAATGTGCACCAGTAACTTTCCATCTCCTCTCCTGTATAAGAGCTGGAATTGCAATCAGTACTGATACCTTGATAATCGTGCCCCAGAATTAGCCCCTCACTGAGATGGATGGGACTGTTCAAACCTCTCTGGGCCTTTTGTTCCTTTCCCAGGCTCTCTGCTAACTCCTGTAGCTGAATAAGCATCAGATACCCAAATTTTCAGAATTTCTTCACAGCCATCTATGATGGAAGCATTCATATAAGAAATCAAGAGAGAAAAAAAACAAGAGGAAAAGAGGAAGCCAAAAGAAAATGAGGATTTGCAAGAATAGTGCCTGTCAGAAGAGACTAGCAGTGCATCATCACTGTACATCTGCTGCTCCAGTGCCTTGTTCTTGTGAAAACATTAGTATGGAAAACAGCTGTGCTAAACTGAAGCCTTTCTCCTCTACAGTCTTCCACACATAGTTCAGCCATCAGTCAGTGGTTAAGGTGTGAGCCTGGAGCAGAATGAGGTCCTTTGTTGGCCCTGGGCTTCCTGTCAAAAGTTGGTAGCGTCTCCCACTTTTCTCTACTTAGAAAATGGGGGTGATGATAACTTCTATTTTGCAAGGACCCCTAACCAGACGTGCTAGTAAGCAAGGATTTGCTGGACGGCCCTTAGGCATAGGGCTTTAAAGAAAAAGGAAAGAAATTTGAAAATAGTGGCTGTCTGGTAATTTACACACTGTTTGCATTTCTGTCTGTAGCCACAGTTGTGACTGTGCTTAAATAAAGTTGTCTAGCATGTAACATATTTTTTCAGCTGATTTTAAGCTCTGGATGGCAGTAATAGAGGTGTCTTGCAGTAGAGAAGCTTCAGCAGGCCCTGGCTGTAAGTAGGCATGTACAGAAATGCATTTCTCCTCTGCCAAAAGTGGTGTTAAATTGGTGGCTGTTTTATCTGATTGAGTCAAAGGGATCCTCTCACGCTACATGTGAACAAGGGTGTATGATATCTGGCTGGCATGATTTAATGGACTTACAAAACTGTCTTCATGGAGAATACCCAGTGATGTTTCTGCACTATGTTGACTGAGTGACAACACCTTTTTAGTTTTATAAATAGCAGAGCAGGCAATCCTTAAAGTGTGCGGCCGTGAGTCAGTGTACAAAATGCCACTGTTGCGCTGACCTGCCTGATACCAGAGCAAGGCACAAACACATCCCTTGCTATACCGTGCTGGGTTTTTTCCAGCCAGGATAGGGCTTACAGAGAAGGTGGTGCCATGGCCTGCAGAGAAGATCTGGCATGCCCAACTCAAGCAGCCAAGTCCATGGACTCCAAAGCCCCATTTCTCCCCTCTCTGTCCCATACCTCAGATCTGCAAACTTTGGCTTAAAGTTAATGAGATTTTTAAACCTACAGAATTTGGGACACTTTCTGTCTGGTTTCTGCATCAATGAAGTTCACTCAGTGACTCACACTCTTTACTTCACACCCTAGAGGCTAGAAACTTTTTTTTTTTTCCCCAGAACACAGTCTCATGTAATTATTGAACTCCCAAAGCTCAGGGCTGAAAATAAACCCCAGCAAATGCAGCTTCCCAAGGAAGTGACTTCCCAAGCACTTCCCAAGGAAGTGACAAGCATGGCACGACTGTAATATAGTGTAGTCTACTTGTGCAGACTGTGAACAGTTATGGGTTATGGAGAGCACACAACCCTGGGGAAAACAGCTCTCCTGGGGTGAAACAACTCCTTGAGATGCTGCTAAGAGTAATACTGCTTGCCTGGCCTTCTCGAGGCCTGCTCAGCCCTCACTGCGGGATGTGGTTTATCCTCAATCTCCACCTTAATGCCAAAACACTTCCTTTCAGAGTGACTTTACAGATAGTGCATTGCTGCTCCATTGGCAGAGATCAGTATCTTGTAAGCCATCTGTACTGTAAGAAACAATGCTATCTTGTCAGGGAGATGGTGAGAACGATATCCTACATGTTGTATATCTGCGATTTAGCAGCTCTGCATAGACATCCAGGAAAGACAGCGCATAAAAAGCACAGCTAAAGGTGCATCAGGAATGCACGTATAGGAAGAAACCCCAAGAATCCAGGAATAAAGACATTCTGCAGGTAGATGTTGTTTGGATAAATTAAGCGATTAGTCACCTTTCTTCTTTGCAGGTTCATTGCTCACTATTCCTTTCACGTGCAGTAAATCACAATTTTGATGTATGTCTACCATGATCTGACCTACATTTTATGTAGAAGCCGGGAAAACATAAACCAATTCTGCGAATCAATGTTCAGCGAAAGCAGAAGAATGGTGCATTGGAATTGTAGGTGCATGGGGAGGAGAGATCACAGCTACTGCCTTTTAAGGACCACACATTGTCTCATGAGTCATTCTTTTGCCAGAAGTGTAAGTCTCCTGCCTGGCAGAGATATCTGAGAGATGCCCAAAGGACGGGAGGGGGACAGAGGTCTGTAGCATCCCAGTAATTCCTAGCAGGTTCCAGACACCATTTACAAGGACTATCTGGAAGAGAGCAGAAGCAAAGAGCCTTCACAGAGCCTTGAAGGGGAGAAGAGATCACTATCAAGAGAGTAAAAAATAACTAGTAGGAACAGTTGTGGTAATTACCACTTCTGGGGTGATTTTCATTAACCTGCAAGGTCTTCCTCTCACCAGAGACCAGACAGAAAAGGCGAAAGTGAAGCTGTGTCAGAAGAGGCCTGAGAAGGAGGAGGAGGAGGAGGAGAAGGAGGAGGAGGAGGGATAAAAGAGAGGACAAGGCACACAATCGAGAGCCTGGTAGAGAAAAGTAATGCCCTGGACTGGTCTGTGAATGCAACAGTGAAGACAAACCTAGGGACAAGGTATTTGTTAACTGTTTTCTTTTTAAAGTTTGCAAAACATTAATATTTTAAATAGTTTATTCTTCATTAGCATAATTAAGAATACACAAGTCTAAACTCACTGAAAACAGAATTAACAAATTAGCAGGTGCAGGGATTTGGAAGCAAGAGGTTTGGGAAAACAGAGCTTGCAAATGTCGGCATCAAGTAGAGCAGTGAAATTGTGCCAAGCCTTATTTATGGATTTGTGCATTTCCTTTGCATAGGCCCACTCCTGCAGCCAAAGGAATGCATCTCAATTTAAACATGAACCCCCTGCAGTTACACTGTAGCTGAGCCTAAAACCGAGAGCATACAAAATAAATCTCTTCTGAAGAAAAAGTGATGAGCCTCACCTCAGATGTCTTTTGAAAGCCGAGATATCTTGAATGCACACTTAACTGAACAGGGAAGTAAACTGCAAAATTAAATGCAAAAGAAAAGGGGAGAAACTTTCAGAATAGTATTTCGAAGAAAGAAAATACAAAAATAAAAAAAGAAGGTAGTGACATTGAGTCAAGCTGCAGACAGGAACTTAGGGAGGAAGGAAAAAACATCCTATGCCCATGTGAGAAGTTCCCCTTAGGAAGGCCAAGGGACTGATCTCCAAGGTAATGTCATGTAGATTTTTCAGCATCTGACAGGGTAGCCCTGTGGAATATTTAAAATAAGCTTTCTCTAGTAAGGTGGGACATTTCCATTTTTTATCATCACTTCATGTGCAGCCTTTCCTGGGACAGAACTATTGCCCTTATCATGGCATGGGCCCCGGAAGGGCAAGTCACTGCCCTGAGATTGGAAAAGGGTGCCAGAGGCTTCCGCTGCTAGACCATGGGACACAATTCTGCAAACCAGACTTGAGCCCAAGGAAGACTACAGTATTCCTGTTGACCACAGTGGCTGCCCATAAGGTGAGGAGCAGATGTGGGCAGAGGCAAAGCTCCTGCTTGGCTCTCTGTATAGAGAAGGCAACAATAGGGCAGCGAGAGAGCATTTCACGTGCCTGTAAAGGGGATCAGTGACTCATCTCCCCTGGAGGCATTCTGACTCCAGATTGCTCTGGCATTGTGCATCTTTCGGTAGACACCAACGGATCTGTTAAAATATTAAGCTATACTTATATATGTGTGTATGTGTATTTCTGGGCAATTCTGACCAATGATCACTTGCTGTCATGAAAGGATGAATCAAGTCACTTCACTTCTGTTTGCTGCAGATTTCCCATCCATACGACGAGACGATGAATGCTGTCTGTCCTTTAAAATGTATTTGTAGATCTATGGCTGAAAAGCCGTGTAAGAGATGGTGTTATTATTGTTTGTAGCCAAAGGGCACAATGTAAGTATGCAAAGATTAAGAAATAACATAGTTACTCCTACACATCTCTGACCCAAATCTCTGGCTTTATAAGAATGATCTAGTGGTTGAATAGCCAAGTTTTGTACTGGAAATATTATTCAGGAACCTTATTAGGGCATTAATAGAAGCAAATATCTGTCTTCTATGCATTTCTTTACTAACAAGCAGTATAATGTGTTACTCCTCTTCCATGCTGTTTTATGGCTGTGCAGCACCTTTTGTGTCTTGTGGATTTGCATACTTAATTCTCTTGAGAACAACATTTTTCCATTTTAAATGAATGTGTTTTTATCTCCTCCAGCCTTTCTGTGGGTCTTAAAAAACTGTCCAGTTTGCAGTTTGAGGCTCTTTCCTGAGCTATCTTAATGAACTAGGATTTGGCTTTGCTTCTTTATTTTATCTGCAGACTATTCTGTTTATTATCATTGTCAGGGGAAGCTCCCTCCCACTTTCTTTCTATGAAGATTTCTCGTTTCTTTTTTCTGTATGGCATTTCCACCTCCCCATAAAATACCCCGCTTTACTGCACAGCCGAGGCAGTCATTTTGTCAAGAGACTGTCTCAGCAGAAGTGGCAGTGAAGGATGCTAGGACCAGCCCTGCCTTGTGCAAAACCATGACTGAGATAAACTGCAACTGCACTGCCATTGCAATCTGTAATACCTAGTCTCCATCATTTTAAAACGGTAGATTTAGCAAGACCTTTTTCTTGTAGAAATGTGTTTCCTTCTCAGCCCTACAACTATCCAGGTGGCTCAGAGTACAGGATTTGCTGGTGAGGTGCCCCTGAACCAGCCGGGGTGCAACGTGGTGGGAAAGCTGCAGCTGCAGGAGAGGGGACTGTGCCCTGCATTGGCTGGTTCTAGTGAAGAAGATATAATCCCCCTATGTCAAGTTATGCTGCATTCAAATCAGTTACCTGCTGACTAGTCTAAGTACTTAAAAAATTTGGATTTTTCAGAATTTTATTGCTCTGCATGGAAGCCCCTAAGAAATCATTCTTTCTCCTGTGAAGGTTTTAGAAAGGAGAGCTGTCTGAAAGCTTTTCCCCTTTCCACAGAGCACAGGCATGCAAGCATCACTGCCAGGCAATAGCACCCTCAAGGGAGCAGGACAGCTGCTCCTTGCCCATCGGGAGCTCTCTTTTTGGTCCCATTTGTGCAAATGACTGTGATCATGACAGCGAGTGGTGTGCCCGCTGCCCTTGGGACACAGATTCCTTGTGTTCCTGTCCCCAGTGTTCTGTAGCTTCAGGGAATTTGGCTTGTAATCCTTCTACATTTACCATACTTTGGAAACGAACTCAGGGAAGCAGTATTCATGGGTCTTGGCCTTTTTCATCTCCAAAAGGTGCTGTGGGTGAACGTTGTCTAACACAGCCTTTCTGTGCAATTGGGAAACATTTCTGTGCAACTGAACATGTGATTTTCCCTCTTCCTTCCAAGAACCCCCAGTTTGGTTTGAATGCCAAAATTAAGAAGAAAACTAAAATGAGAGCTAGAGTTAGCAGTGCACAGTAACCCCGAGTACTGTCAGCGCAGGGGGCTGCAGGTGATGGCTGCTGCAGCTGCTGGGTCTTGACTGTATTTTACATGGGTACCAATGAAAATAGCTCCAGCAGAGCTTGTTCAGAAACGATAACTGATAACCACTGATAAATCCACCCGTTATTGAGATGAGAAACAGAGCCTAAACAACTGTCACTGCTAGTTGTTTATAGCTTGCTGCGACTGCCCTTTCCTCATCCCGGCAACTGTGTGTGCCACAATCTTGCATTTTCCTTGTGCGACTGGGTGGTTTACTCACACTGTCAGCCAGGCTGAGGCAGGTCTAACAGTCCATACTGCCATCAGCTCTCCGAGAGACGATGTTCACAGATTATCGTGTTGATTGAAGAAACAATTACAATGCTCGTTGAGTGAGAGTGGGAACAGGCAAAAAAACCCTCTTCTTCAATAGCTACTGCAGCTAGAGGCTGCAGGCACAGAAACAGTGGACACAGAGCACAGAGATGATAATGATGCCATGCCACATTAGTGCTGCATTAAGAGATAAGACAACAGGGCGGCTTGCTTGACAGTATTTCTCAGTTCAGTTGACATCTCTTTTTTGTTATTAGGTGGTGGAAAATGAATAGATAGCCCATCTCAAAAGAGTAGGGGACAGAGCAATTACATCAGGCAGACAAAATAAGCTTTCTATTCTGTCTGCGTTTGCAAAGATACATACTATGAATATATTCTAGGGCTTTCTTTTTTTTTAAGCTACTCACAATGGTATGTTTTTATCACACCTGTGTGATGGCTGTGTGGAAAGAAGTGGGAGAATTGCAAACTGTAAATAGTTAATTGTAATAGTAGCTAAAAGCACATGCTGCAGCCATTTCATCATGAGGAAGTAATTTTAATAGTCCAGACTGATTTTTGTTGAGGTAGTACTCAAATATTCCAGGAATGGGTCAATACTCCCTCCCCTCCATCTGCCTCCTAAACAGGGGCTTTGCAATTGGCTCTACACCAAGGATTTTTTCTGTCATCCTTTACCTTAAGACGTGCTGGAAGCTGTGTGTTGCTTTCAGGACAAATGAAATCAAATCTGGGCTACCTACACCCTGCAAACATCACACTGACAGCTGGAGGTAGACAAGGATCTTGCTTGTCCTGAACCCCAGGTTGGCTGTTGGCCTGTGTTCTGCATGGCTGCTTTGGCTGTGTGCAAATCACTATGGCAAAGAGTAGATATCCTGATTATTATTGTCCAGAGACCAGAGAAAGCACTCTGAAGTCAAGCATATTAGCAACTTTCCTGGAATGCAAACACTATACATGTGTGTATAGAATGAATTTACTGTTTGATAAATTCAGGAAAGGTTGATACTAGCTTTTGCTGTCGTTTCCCAAGGAAGCGTACTGCTTGTTGTTTGAATTAACTTGCAGATTATAAGGCCAAGCAGTCCCATACCAACTTGCTCACAGGCTGTCATTGATTCTGGTTTAAGCCCATATGTCTAGGGCTTGTCCAGATTAATATGAAATGCTGCAACTTCTGTGCAACTAGACTGAAGTTAATGAAGCTGATGAAGGTTGTAACACAAACTAGGTGTTTCCTAACACTGTTTCCTTGGTGACTTTCACCTTTAAATGACGCCAGTGCATCCTGTTCAGGGAAGATGCCTTAAGAGTCATGTGCAATGGAGGAGTAGGTAACAGAAATATGCTGAGCTGAGCCAGGCGAGTACAAATCTTTTTCCTCCATGGAAAACCAGAGTCTCCCAGAGAAGTGTTTTCCCATGCACTGTTAAAACTCAGGGCATTACTCATTTGGATGAATTAAGCAGCCTGCCCACAAAATGTAGTGGCTGTGTATCTACTGAAATGTTGTTACACTATGTATTTTAAAATGAAGCTAAAATGCACGAAAATACATATTTGAGAAGTTTCTCATTCAGGAAAAACTAGTTTATTTGACTCACAGATGTACAAAAGTTAAATATCTGGACAACACCTTTATGAAATACAGTTCTGCTGAGGAGAATGTCAGACGTAGTAGATGGAGATGGAGGACAGAGAACTATTGAGGGTGAAAGAGAGAAGAATATCTTTTCTGGGTTGCTACAGGTGATCACTGCTAGTGGCGAATCAGTGGTAGCCCACCTCTGAAGCTCCACAAAAAAAAGCCTTTAGAGAACATCCTGTACCTGTGAAGCAATGATTTGCCCCTATCCCCAGCTCAAGGACTCAAGTGCTGAAGCAGTAGGCTCAACAGAGAAACCTAGCAAGAACAGAACCAAATTGATAGTTGGCTTGAAGAAGAAAGCAAGGAGTATTGAACACCTCATGTCTTTAAATGGTTAGGCTTACGATGTGAGTTCTTCTCTATGGCCAGGTCAATCCCAATGTGAAGAAGGGCTTGTGTGCTGGGAAACTTGTCAGTTTTGTTTCCAGCTACAGCAGTTACATACAACAAGTGAAAAAGTCTCTTCCTGCAAATTTTTCTTACTCAGATCTGCAGACGAGTATAGTGATAATAGAACTTGCCATCTCTCCAAAATTTAATTTTCCTTTTCCATCCTGAATACCGACCTTGGCTACCAGCTAGCTGACTTGGATTCTGCAGAGATATGGCAAAGTGGAGCCTTACATCTACAAACCCCCTGCAAAACCCATAGGATGTTTCAGGCCTGTAGAGCTCAGTCTGACACCAAGGCCACTTTCATTCTGCTATTCTCTCTAGGTTCTTCTGCTCTAGTCAGCACTAGAACATGAGAGAGCCCTTCAGCTCAACATGATTCACATCTGTTACATGGTGGCTTTTAGGCTCTCCCCATGGGTTTAAGCATATGTGGTGGACTGTCATGAATTGTTATTTTCCTTTGAAATACGTATGTAGGTGTGCTCCCCTGCTTGAGAAGGCAAGGTCAAACCAAGTGCTTTGAACATGGAATGGAAAGTGGCAAGTTTTGCAATGTTCCTTACTTCCCGTGCAGGTTTGTTCTACAGAGTCATACTGGCTCTCAGTAAGGCTGTGTCCAGCAGAGAGAGCTTATTTATCTCATAGAAAATTCAGCTGAGCCAAGATTTCCGTCCTCCAGCAGTAGGCGGCCTTGCAGATATCCTGGGCTGACTGAGCCCTGACCTGACCTGACCTGGGTGATTGAGCACCCTAAAAACAAAAGAATGAGAACTGAGTTTGATTCCTAAGTTTTAGTTAGGACCACTGATTGCTCAGAGAGCGACAGGTACTTTCTTAAGCACAACAGTATCTCAAAGTGTACTACATACGCTTTATCTTTTGTAATGATATTTTTATATATACATATATATTTTTATATATATATACACACACCCATATGTGGTTGGTCATGACTCATAGATTGATTATGCAGCGGAAGAGAATTATACCAAAGAGTTGGCCTTTCCAAATCAAACATATATATATCTTTGATAATTGTCATCCTCTCCAGAAAGTTAAGAATTGCAGCTGGGACTTGAGTCAAATTATGACATTTCAGTTACTGGCAAAGAATTTTCTTTTGGCTTCTGTAAATTTATAATCTGAAGTTAGAGGTTGTCTTCTTTTACAAACGCTTCTTAGATTAGAAGGTTACATGCAGTACCTCAGTGACTATATGTATTCTTAGCTATGGCTGAAGTGATGATGAGTGAAAAACGTTCTAAGAAGAATTTTTCTCAGCATCTTCTAAGGACATATCCTCCAATGTGAATCATGAATGACTGCGGCTTTGCATTTTTATCACATACTCTATTAGTGCTCTCCCTTTTGCTCATCTTGGGCAATGAAACTAGATTACTCATCTCCAATTTTATTAGCTGTCGGTTTCTCATTTTTGTGTTGTACTGCAACCCTGCAAGTTTTGGAAAGCACTTGTTCCAGGGGAATGATATATCTTGTATAACTTATGAGCTGACTATAACCTTTCTGGATCGTGGGACCTTTGCTAAAGTGAATTTACACAGCCACATACACCAGAAGGTCATCGCAATTTTATAATTATAAAATACTTCTGAGGTTGTACATTTATTCAGTATTAGCTCTTTTTGCACTTAAAAGCATCAGGAAAAAAATCTGCTTCTGACCAAAACAATGGTGAATGTGATGCAGAGACATCATGAGAAGCAGTGAGACTTAGAGTTGCAGTCTGGTTCCCACTGAACTCCATGGAAAAAGCAATTTTCTGGAACAAGAGGGTATCGTTGCAGAAGAAAAGGGATTGCAGAATGTTACAAAGTCAGTTTTATTTCCTCAAACTGTGGGAGGTATAAGCTTAGTCAGGCATTGTTAGTAAATAAGGTCTAGAGCACTTAAAAGAAGGATCCAATCACAAATTCAATTGGTCCATTAACTACATGTAATATTATTTACCTAAGTGGCCCTTCTGGACTATTTCATAACTCAAGTTTAAAGCCTTTTTAAAAAAGATCAATATTACTGAGTGCACAGCCTCGGAGCATGATGAAAGAGTCAGGCCATTTTAGCAGTTATGGTCCATGATTTCCAGACCCAAAGTCCAGATTAGAAATGCAAAATGAGGAAAATACTCTCCCTGAAATACTAAAAAGAAAAAATAGCCTTGAAGAGATGGATGGAAGGAAGCAGTGAAGTAAGATGTGTTGCAAGAGTTCAGTTCTTTTACTGGGCTGATACCACTAGAAAATACAGGCAGGTTTTCCAACACATAAACTCTTCTGCAGATCTGAGAAAGAAGATGTAGCAACATTTAAAGTCACACACACAGCTTTGCCAATGTGTCAGAGTGAATCTGCGGTAGGAGGGAACAACCAACCGCTCTATTTGCAACTTGGCAGGTGCAGGGTTTTGTTGTGTGCTGTAACGTGTGATCCAAGTTGGCTGGTTGTACCAAGTCCCATCAATTGGGAAAGGTACCTCTTGTCTATTGATCTTGTGTTCAAGACCCAGTATATTATTGGTTCCTCAGGTAGTCAGATGCTCACATCATCTTGTAGTGATGGGCTCCTGTATCTAAATCCAAGACCCTTACAAGTCTCTTCTGCTTCTCTTACACAGGGAGCTCAGCAATCAGGAGCAATGGTGCTTTTCCACCTCTTAATCAGCATCACGAAAAGTCAAACGATGACAAAAGCAAATAAAAGCAAGGAAGGTTCTATTTTATAATGGGGCTGGTGATTACGTGGATGTAAACTGGCACTGGCTCCCACCCTGTTGGTTGTACTCATCCCATTTCATACAGGGCATTCTGAATCCTGTGAGACAGCAGCATGTGGGGGTGTGTAGTGTGTGTAAAGTGGGAAACAAAGGGTGGTTCAAATGCCAACACATCCTAAAAAAATTTGTAGTGAAAACTCATGGAATTTTTAGTGGCAAAAGGTAGTGCTGCTGAGTAACCTTTGCCTGTCTATCTTTATTAATGATGTCTCTAATTAATGGCTACTATTCAGTGCTCCTCCCCTGCTCTTCTTTATCCTTCCTCTCTCCTCGCTGCTTCTTACGCATTGCTCAGGCTGTCCCCCTTGACTACCACACATGAGACTAAACTTTGGGCAATTTTTGTGATGTTCACTCTCCAACAAGAAACATTAGGAAAACTAATTCTGTTGTCTCTTCCCCCTTGGTGCTGAGGTGATCTCTGGTTCTCCTGGGTGTGATACATCAGTGTGATGAACTGATCCTTTAGTATCAAGTTGTGATCCAGAGTGGGAGACACACAAGAGTGTCAAGGACAGTGCAGTGCCTGTAGAGAGTGCTGACTGTAGATTTCATACAGATGGTGACATGTATAAAGCCACTTCTTAGGTTTCAGCAAAAGCCATTGTTTTCAGCCCTCGACTGAAGTAATACCATTCCTTTGTGATTGTAACATGACCATCCCAGGAGTCCAGTCCAAAAGCAGGCAGCAGGAGAACCCAACAAACCCATCTGTGGCAGCTGTGATGCCATTTCACTCTTCTGAGTGAAAAAGGTGGCCCTGTTGGTGCATGGGATACGTACGTCTGAACTGAGTGTTGGAAGATGTAGAGAAATTTTTGCAGGGACAGCAAAACCATTTTGTGTTATTAGACAAAGTAACGTGGCTGGAAACCTTCCTTCCCCAAATCAGACAAGCTGTTTCTGCCAGGCATGGCTGCTTTTTATGGCCTAAAGCTCTGATTTCTGTGCTAGGCAACATAGAAGTGGTGTCAGGCTGAAATGGCTTGAAGATTTGGACTAACAGTTCAGGGAGAAGGGTCACCCAACTGGAGAGAGGCGATAGAGTCCAAATTGAGTAGTAAGTCCTCTTCCCTTTATCTTGTGTGGTTTGTTATGTGGTTCTCTTAGCTTTTCTACACCTGTTTGTGCTGCAGGTATCACCATTGCATTAGCCAGTCACTGGACATTGTCTGATGCATCTGCAATCAGGCATAGACTGGAAAAAATTTTCCTCGCCCCAAATATTAACTCAAGTAGCAGAAAATGCCTCTCTGTGAAGAGAATTCATATGGAAAACATGCATTTTCAGGCTCTCTGCACAGATTCCAAAATTTTAATGTGACCATGTTTCTATTTTCGCTACCTTTCAAGTAGGTCATCATTTCTTCTCTCTAGGCACCTATGAATTGCCTAGCCCTTTTCTTATCTGGATTTCATCAATATTTTTGTCACTTTTCAACTGTTGGGCAGGAAACAGTACCACTCTGGGACAAACAAGTGGGCTAGGGTCTACCAGCATTGCCTGTTTTTTTCATCAAGAGATTCTGCCTCCAGGAGATCGGTGGTATTGGGAAGTGACAGCTATGGAGCAGTGATCCTTGGGCTCATTCATTCCATCCACATGTCTGACTGATGCTCTGTTAGCCAGTTTTGGAAGAGAAAGACATCAGGTTTGGAAGGTCCATCTGGAATTGTGCTGGATCTCAGGCTGGGGGTGGCTCAGCAGCTAAAGGTTTTGCTGAAGTCTTCCATGTGATCCAGGCAGACAGGTATTTGTTTTGATACTGCATGCTATCATTTCCAAACCCAGTCAGCAGTGTGTGTTCGTTGAGCTATGCAGATGATAGCATGGCATTAATTCAGTGTAAATCAATGATTTTGTGAATCTTTCCTTTTCCTTTTTATTGCAGCTTCTTAAGTGCTTGAAGTATTAACAAAATGCTTTCTTGGGCTGCAGTTGTACTGGGAGATGAGATCTCACTGGGAGATGAAAAGTTAAGATATCTGAAGCTTTCTTTTCTTTCTACAAAATTGTTGGAAAGGAAAGGGATCCAATTCTGGCATGACGTTTCATAAGGTGACATTTGTTATAACTCATTGCAAATGTTACTCACCATTTACAAAACATTCAATTAAACTGAAGAGCAATGAAAAATATCCAGTTCCACTTTAGTAGCTGCACTTGTCACCAGAATCCCTCAGGTTTTTTGGAGCCAACAGATTCTCCCCTGGAGACCTCCACACAGTGACTACTGTCCTCTGCTACCAGTCCCACTGGTTGGTGTTCCCTGCTCTGCTGAGCTGGATTGTCACATGAGCACAAATTTCCCTTTTCATTTGGGCTTATCCTTACTTTCCTAAAGATCAGAGCTGTTATGCATCCTTTTATGTCTTGTCAGTATTTCAGTGGGAATTGGCTGGACACCACAGGGATAACATTTTCAAAAACAAATTTGAAAAATGACCCATGATCCAATCAGAGTAGTTGGTTATACATGTAGTTTATTAGACGTCAAGCTCTGAAGTCATTCAGGATTGTTCCTTAGTTCTAAAAGCTTTAGTGGCATAACATTTCCGTAGAAAATAAGCCAATGTATTTATGCTAGTTTCTATCCAGCTCATAGATCCTTTTGCCTCTAAGACTTTTGTGTGTGTCTTCAGGTTGAAGCATCTGTGCAGAGAGCTGTAATTCTGGAAATATAACAAACAAAAACTTTTTTTGTACTTGCAGGAAACCAGGATACTAAGAGAGGACATTTTTTGAGATGCCAAAACTCGTTGTTACAGCTCTCTGGCTCCCCAGGAAATTCACAGATGTAACTTTGCTGTGTGCTACAACCACCCACTATTTTGCAGTGTCAGCTGGGCTGGAGCTCAGATCCACCCACTCCCGCTGCACCGGGCCCATTACACTGGAGCTGAAGGCAAAATGCAAATCGGCTCTGCTGAACACGGTTGCCTTATGGCATGCAGTGGGATGGTAAAAAACCCATGGCATCTCACTCCCGTTTCGGCACCTGAGTGACAACATCCTCTGTCTCATTATCCCTTTATCAAAACCTTCCCTTTCCCCTGGATAGGGCACTAAAATGGAACAAAATTCTGGCTAATTTGCTGCACGAAACCATTGAGCTTTGGGCAAGAAGATGGCATAAGTCATCCAATTAGTTATAGCTGCTGGTGTCCCCTGGTCTTGATCTGGTGTGGTTTAGCAATGCCCAGCAGAGCTGGGAGCATAGCTCCTTTTTCCTTATGCGTGAATACCTCTCCAGCCTATGTTTCCTACAACTTCAGTCACCTGCTAGGTTCTTTAAGCTGTGGGAAGGAACAGTAATTCATTCAGTTTGCTACATTTGTTCCAGGGCAGGATTTACTTCTCATTTTCCTCGACCGTAAACAACATCACTGCCTCTGGAGAGCAAGGGTGGTGGCTTTCTACATCAGCTTGTCTTCAGGTCCTATTTATAAATGAGGAGAGTGAGAAAATACATTTAAAAACATGCAAGCTTTAAAAATAAAACTGTGACCTAGTGAAAGAGTAAACATTAGGGAAAAATAAGAACCTATTTTAAGAGATGGAAGCAGAGAAAAAGCAGCAAAAACAATCACAATAAATCTTCTCACTGTAAATAGGAGGGTATAAATCGGCAGCTCCCATCACCGACAGTTCAGAGATGCTGAGGACCTGGCTCAGCAGTGAAAAAGGAGGGAAGTGAAAAAAACATTGAGCGGGAAATAAAGCAAAGATGAGAAATCCACCTATTTGCACATGTGATAAATTATCCATAAACAATAAGATCATGCTTATGACCAGATAAAAGAAACCAATGGCATAGTGTTTAAATCAGACTTAAAAATATACTGAGTGTGTACCTCTTCTGAGCAGTAGTGTAATCTTTATGTTTTCAGATACCTTTTTACTGTGGGGTTACTCAGGGGGTGTTACAGTCACTGTGTTGAGAAGAAAACAGCTTAAAAAGGCATTGGGAGATTTTACCACGATGGGCTTTTGGAAATTTTGTCCCCTGTGAGGAACAGATTGCTCACCTATTTTGTCACTTATGCATGTTTTTTCTTCCCCCATAGGTTGCCCGGTCACTATGAACAATGGCCCAGCTATACTACAAAAAGGTAAACTATTCACCGTACAGAGACCGGATCCCATTACAGATCGTGCGAGCGGAGGCAGAGCTCTCAGCTGAAGAGAAGGCCTACCTCAGCGCTGTGGAGAAGGGGGACTATGCCAGTGTGAAACATGCCTTGCAAGAGGCAGAGATCTACTACAACATCAACATTAACTGTATGGATCCTCTTGGTCGCAGTGCCCTTTTAATAGCCATAGAGAATGAAAATTTGGAGATCATGGAGTTGCTTTTGAGCCACAGTGTGTATGTGGGAGATGCTCTGCTGTATGCAATACGGAAAGAGGTGGTGGGAGCTGTGGAGCTGCTGCTGAATTACAGGAAGCCGAGTGGTGAAAAACAGGTTAGTCCAGTGTTCCAGTTCAGTTTTAAGCTATTATTCTGCGTTAGCAAAGTGGTACTGCACAGGGAGGTGCTGTGCAGGAGTCATAAAACGAAGTCCTTAATATAGATCCATTGCTTTAAATGCCCAGAGTAGACGTGGGCAGTCCAGTTTGGATGATAACTTTCTAGTCTGAGCGAACATGTTCTGCCTAACTTAAATACTCAGCATTTTCAATTTCACTCAGTGTTCTTTTCAGTCTTACAGTGCTTGTGAACATACTGATTTATAGTTTGATTTATATACACATACTTTGTAAAGGAATTTGGGGCTGTCTGAAATTATATTACAATCTATAAATATGAACTATTGCCATGCTGTTGTACTGATATTAAGTGGAATTGCTTTTCATAAGTAAATCCTGAAAACACACGAGCTTATAAATAACTGTAAGCAAGCAAACAGTCTGCTAGGTTTCATTACTTGGCCATAGTACAGACGTATCATCTTGGTCTCCATCTCTGGAGAGCTTTAGTTCAGAAATGCTGAGGCAGTACATAACGTTACAGCATGAGCTAAGCTGCTGTGTATCTGAGCAATGAACAACTATGACTTGTAGGAAGGATCCTTAGGTACAAAGCCATCAGTAAGTTACATAAGGATCCTTGTGAAAACCCACAAAGTCTGAATCCTGTCACTTCAAGTGTCACCTCACACACTGTTCCTAATTTTCTTTTTTTCTTTTTTTTCTGCTGCCAGTAACTGCAGTAATTTATATACATTACTGACCACTGACATTTTTTGCGTGTTCACTGCTTAAAAAGGAACATTCAAAACTTGAATAATCCTTGTAAATCAAGTCTCATTTTTGAAGTCTACTTGAACACATCCCTCTGTGAGTGAAAGAAGAAGATGATTAATACCAGTCAATCATAGAAGAAAATATTTTCAATGGATAAGCCCCTTAGTACATAATTTTTCAATAATAATTTTATGTAGCCAAAGCAAACAGTAAGGAACAACCCTGACAACATTCAAGAGTGCTCAATACTTAGAAATGGCAGCATTCTGCATGCTGTAGTGATGTGATTCTAAGGTGTGATTTAAGCACTAGAGAGATGAAGAATCTCTTCTATCAGATCTAAATATTGAAACATTCGTACTAGGTTTTAGTCTGACAAAATGTAAGTAGCAAAATATGGACCATACATGGAGAATGAGCCATTTTTTTCTTGGTCTTCTAGAAAGTCTGACTATCCTATAGGACAACAGGACAAAAACTACAACAGAAGTTTTTTTAAGTAGCATGAGGAACTGCCAGTAATTATTGTACAAGTTTCTCCTGAAATGTCATGAAAAGCAAGTGGTGGGATTAACGTGGATCTCTTGAACACAAGAACTTGTGTCCAGTCAAATTCACAGCCTTGCTGGCTTAACTGGACAGAGGTCCATGAAATAAGGGTGATTTATTAGAGCTGAAATTCCACTCCAACATCTCTTGTTCAGCAATACATGTCATAGTAGGTCTGTTTCATTTTTCTTTATCCTTCTGTAGCTAGGTTTGCATCTGCTGCGAAGTTTACAACTTGAAGGAGAACATGTGTGTGGGAGAAGAGATGTAGTGCCAGTTTCAGCTTTATTTACAATGTTTGTTACAAGACCAGATTTCATCAGTACATTATAGACTAGTACTGGCTTGATGCAAGATCCTATGTACAAACTAGGACTAACTTTCCTGGCTGTGGTTCAGGCGCCTCTGTAGACTGCGGGAAGCGTTTGCCAGTAGAGGGCTGCAGGACTGGACTTCCATTTCAGCAGTTTCACTGATTGTTCATGCAGTGATGGTAATTAACATTTATTTCATGTATAGCAATATAACATTGTGTGGAAATAAGTGCTTGGTTAAGCAAAGTTGGAACAAAGTTGGTTAGCTTGTCAAATCACAATGCTAACATAGGAGGGGTTCCTGATGCTAGTTCCACAGCAGTATCAATACACATTCAGTAACCTTCGCTGGACCCTGTCTCAGAAAGGCCTTTGGGAATCCCATACCTAATTGCTTTCACAAAAAGCACCTGATAAATCAGATTAACACAACTTTGTCCTAATCAGCTACTTATATGTTCTAAAACATATAGAATACCTGCTTTCTTCTGGTTGAGTAGTAACAAAACTTCACACTTCATGGAACAGTTTCTGTCTGGCTGAGAAATTTGTAAGATAGTGTCACAGCAGTTCTTATTTATAAGGTTTAGTATAATCTATTCATTAAATGTACACAAGGTTTCGTTTGCCTGAACAAACCTGTGTGAAGGCAGCTCCTTGGCTCACGTGTAGCAGCCTGTTTCCAGATAGAGGCTGTCTGTCTTTGCACTCTGGGCAAAGGTGCAGAAGCATCATCTTCTGATTGCTCTCTCTTAAATGTTCAATACATCATCTTCATTCATCTGAGTCTGGGGTCTCCTGCTGTCTGCCTCGTCGAGGTTATTATTTGACTCTATAGCAAAGTCTTGTTTCTCTAACTGCCAGGCATGAAGAGCTGTTCTATTTGCATCTGTTCACATCAGCTCAGCTAATTGTTTGCATCTCAAAGGCAGCTGAGTAGCATCAGCATCATTCAGCATAATCTTTTTTATGGGCATGTATCTTTGCTCATTCCCATAACCTTATCATCATACCACAGCCCTGACCAAAAATGTTACAGGTTGCATTATGCCAGCCTTTTGGGTTTACAGTGACTGTAGCTCATTAGCAAAAGAGATACCAACACAAGGTAGAAAACCATGGTCCCTGCAAAGCCTTGTCGCTCACCAGCCACAGTCTCTAAAAGGTGATGTATTCTGGAGGCTCAATACCTCTCTCGAGAGCCACCCAAGGGGAAGAGCTCTGCCTTTCCCCTGTATGTTGACCTTTCCAGGGAGCAGAAGTAAAAAAACTTTCAAATATAAGAAGTGATGTTTTTTATGTTCCCTGTGTAAGAGAATCATGGTCTTATTCGCGATCTGAGGGGCAGGGAGAAATGGATTAAGAAATTGGGTGTCAGGGATGTTTGTGTCCTGTTATTAAGTGAATGCAGACAGCCATTATTCTTCAAACCATTGCTAGACTGCTGTTTAAGCACCATTTACTGAAAATACCATGACAATGGCAGGGGTAAGTCATAACCAGTAACTATAACAACACGCTTCTCCCACACTGCAGCCGTGTGTGTAAAGGGTGTCTCGGGAGAGGAAGAAATTACTCTGTTTACATGTGGAGTGTATGAGAGCTGGGAGCATGAGCCACCTCTCTCTAAAGGCTGCTACAAAGCACATGATAGATGAGTGTGCTGAACAGTGATGTGTTCGAGTAGATGTATTTTCTTTTAGGTTTACCTCCAAGCACGGTTCACGGGCTATTTTAAGAACTTAACATTTCTCCTCAAATCTGTTCTGCCCGGTCCTGACAACATACAGCCATGGTTTTGTGTACTGCTCTGTGAGTCTCTTGATAAAGCTGGGGAAAAGACTTCACCAGTTACAGACAGAATAACTCTACCACTAATAAAATTACAGCTGTTTTGAAAGATGCTGTCACCTATGGAAGATTTGGGGTTTGGTGAGAGAGTCATCGTGGTGCAAGCATCTTATTTTGATACCATGGGAAGAACATAGAGCTGTGCTGGTGTGCTTCACTCCCAGGAAAGAGTAAAGCCCAGGCTTTAAAGGACCCATTCTCTTCAGATCAGAGCTAACCTCTCCTCAAATGTACCCCACCACACTCTGAGGTGCGCTCTCACTTTTTTTTTTACTGTCAGTACGCAAGTCTGGTCCAGAGTGCAATGGAAGATACCTGTCTGCAGAGCATGTGGTACTGCAGGCTGGGGCAGCCCTGCCCACCCACCGCAGCAGAGGTGGGAGCTTCGCTGGCCTGAGTGGGACATGGTCTCGACCCAGCACAGCGCTGAACTGAATTCTCAGGGGGAAAAAGGAAAATTCAATTATCTACTCAAAATAGATTCAGTAACAAAAGGGCTTTTCTAGTTCTGTGATTTTTACAAGTTCAGTTGTTATTTCCAAATGTTACTTAATTTACTCTAATTAATCCTCCGAGGTTTTTTTTTTTAAAACCATAGTTCGCTTTGGCCAGTCACTTTGTATTGCTGATTGGTCACCTAAATCATAGGATAATTTGTTTTTCCCTAAATAGATGACAGACACTTGGAAATCAAGCAGCCTATTCATGAATATTAAGAGGAATGACAAAACAAACTAATATTCATGGAACCCAAAGGGTATGCAAGTGTTGCTTTTCCTGTGAAGATTTGTAGTCAGTGAATATGTATTCTCCAAGAAATAAAAGTGAGCCTAATCTGGTGCTGTGATAGCTATTGTTTGGTTTTCAGGACACAGTGAAGAGGCTGATACTGTACTGCACAGAGGCAGAGGAGTAGTATTCGTGTACTGCCGACTGCTTGGCATGGCAATCCATAGTCAGGTCTTCTACACGATGTGTGTCATGTTATTTAAATAAAACGACAAACCACTGAATAATCATCAGAAAGAGTGAGGCTCAGATACAAATAGTGGAAAACAGCGCACACAGCTACAGTATTGACTTTGGCCCAGGCTTATTCAATCAGGTGGCTCATCTCTTTTGGGGTAGGAATGTTAAACTGTGAAGTTGCCTGTGCACAGGACAGGTCCAGTACATATCATGGCAAAAGAAGACTTTTTGTACTATTCTACAGGTACATGTCAAAAAACAGAGATTTGGCTGGGTTAGAATAGGGTTAGAATGAACAGGGAACTTGAAATGACTTCTTTCATTTTTTTGATTCAGTACTACTGTAGGAGCAAGTGAATGTATACATGAAGCCTGTTAAATTCTTTTTTCCAGTAAAATCTTCTACCTCCCAACCTATTTCGATCTTTGAGTTTTGGTGGGTTTTTTCCCTAAAAGTCATACCAGAAATTTTTTCTACTATATAAATATCAATACAGTGGGTTATGTTTTCAGTCAGGCTGGAGTCAGCACCTAAACTGTACCAGCAAAGAGCAGGAAATATATGTCTGAAAGTTTACATTTTCTTACATATTTGATTCACTTTCAATTTGTCATTAGTAATAGTTGTATTTCCAGACATTTTGAAGGCAACTGAAATCAGTACAGATTTTCCCTTTGGCTCCAGTTGAGGTCTTCAGGGGCATTTTCTTAATAGCCTCTTGTGTGAGTCCTGTGAAGTGGTCCCAGTTCCCCACATCACAGCTTGCAGAGTAGCAATCTCAGCTTCCACAGATCTCAAACCGGTTTTTGCCTTGCCACAGTGGATGAGCCTGCAGCGCACCAGACACGGTCTGTGCTGACTGCTGAGCCCTCCTTCCATTCTTTAAGAAGCTGTAATCAGTTGTCTGAATTACTACACGTTCATGGTGTAGCTATAAGCACCTTTACGGGTAGCTGTTTTCTTCACAACAATCAGAACTGACATCAAATGTTTACATAAGGATGATACTAGCATCTCTCTGGTATCTGCCAAAATTAGCAATTTGCTCACGGCAGATGGCTCCAGATTAATCTGGTTCACAGATGGGAGTACAAATGCAATTCCTCAATAATAAGAATAAAAAGAAAAGGGATCTCAGTATTTATGACTGATTCATTTTGTTTCGATAGTCCAAAGGCCTTCTGAATCAATGAGATCTCAACAGATACCTATCCATATGTCTTCCAAAAGAAGGAGCTTTACAGAAATAAACCCAAGAAGAATATGGCTGTGAAGAGGAGAGAAAAAGGCAGGTTTTCAGTTGGAGTTGCTAACCCTCAGATACCTGCTGGTGGAAGGTTGCTACACTTGATAGTATTACCAAGCTTAAAATTTGACCTCAAAAATCCTCTTTCAGATTAACTGATGAGTGAAAATCTGCCTTAATCTTTGTGTAAATATCATAGATCAACAGCCTAGAGACAATCTTTTGTGAACCAGAAATGATATGTTGCATTAAACCATTTTATTCTTGCCCAAATCCACTAGCTTTCTTGATACAATGTGGTTTAGCTTAATTTTCCTATTCACATAGGGTCCTGTGTGCAGAGTCCAGTGCAAAGTTTATCTCTTACCACCCACGGCCCTTGATTTCTGCAGACTTGCTGACACTTACTAGATGTACAAGCTCACGGCTGCCATTGTCAGCCCTGTGCTACCAGTGACAGGATTTTTTAAGTCAAAGGAAGTGGATCAGTTGTTAGATATCTCATGACGTAAAAGCTAGATTCTGCTGGCAATTGGAAAGAGAAGAGATTTAGAAGCAGTTGGTGTTCCTCATGCCATGGCTGGAGTGGTTGTTGTGGATCTGTCTTACCTTCAGGCAATGTGCACAGAGGTACCCTGTGGCAGGACCAGAGGATATAGGGTTTGTAGCTGTGAAAAATGCTACCCTGTCTACTTCAGTAGAAGGTTTATGTTTCTTTTAGAAGTGAAGGAGATAATTGTGTACTTCCCATCTAAAATTGCTAAGCCTTGCAGCGCTAGCTCCTAACCTATAAGCTGAGGATGGATGTCGGGAGATGGCTCACATACAGGCTGAACAAAGAAGTCTTGCTTATGTGGTGGTAACAGATATTCTAGGTGCACAAACTGTCTTACAAAGGTGTGAAGTACAACAAAGTGATCAGAGCAAGCCCAAAGGGCAAGCAGATCTGTGTAGCCCTTCTGCAGTGTTAACCATTGCACACCAGCAGTGTTTGTGTTCTTCCTGGAGTTTAAAAAGTTCAGTTAATTTAGGTGTTGCTGAAATCTGGGTATCCGTATCAAGGAAGTCTATAGGCATGACCTGTTCTCATGGTGTCCTTGCTACTGAGCAGTGTCACAGAGAGGGTAACAGGCTGATTGGTGTGACTCAGTATGGACACTGTGCCCTTTGATGTGACTCAAACCAGCCATCTCCATAGTAATATGAGAGCTCCAGAGTGACAAGGGAACGCTGAACCTGGTTAGATACGCACTGAGCAAGAGCAGGTTGAAAAGAATAGAAGCAGTTGAGAAAAACTGGCTGCAAGTTCCTAGTATGAAAATATTTGAAAGGCACAATAAGGAAGAAAGATTGTGTCTGAAAACAGAAAACTAGCTGCTACTGCTCCAAAGCCTAATGGCTCTGCTAGCATCCAAGCTTTTCATTATTTTTATTGATGCAGTAATAATTCACAGATATAGTTAACGTGCCTTTGACATTGGCGGCTGCCTTCAGAATGAATTCCATCTAATTAAACTAAACAACAGAGATATCAAAGGCCACTTCAGTTAATGATTACATTTAACTGGGAATTTCTTTCCTCCATCCCCACTGCCTTCCTCCCCAAATAATCTTAAATCTATGAGAAGGAGGTGTGGGACGAACCGAAGAACTCAGGTGATATATCTCATAGACTTAATGAGTAGCACCAGAGATAGGGCTCACAGGCTGCAGTGCCAGCTTCATCTGACAGTGGCAAATAAGTCACTCGCTCCTTCTCCTGGGACAACATAAAGTCTGTTATTAGTTCCTAGGAGAGCTGGTGGGGTCAGGCCAGGAACTGCATCACAGCATGCACAAATATGTTGTACTTGTAATTTAACATATAGACAGGTGGAGAAGTCAGGAATGAGCTGTTATACGAAATGCTTCCCAAGGAATTATCTTTATTAATTTGTGGGAGCGATCTTAGCACATGCCTGTGTTTGGCACACTGTATAGTGTGTTTTCAGTCAGGAGTGATGGCTGCATGGGATTCAGCTGGGTAGACTGCCTGGAACAAACTATTTGTAGGGAAAAAAAATCCCGTTTGTGTTCTTATGCAAGGAAACTTTTGGTCTCTCTACAGATCTGTTGACTAAGATGTTAATTTTTAAAAAAACGTATTTCATTACCTATCCAGCATCCATGAATGTGCCCAGTTTACTCACCACCCTTTGCTCATAAGCCCCAATTAGAACATTGGCTGCTCCCTTACATCAGCCCCCGGACATCACACAGCACATGATTTGCCTCTGGGTTGTGTTACTACAGAAACCCAGAAGAGGCTTTTGACCTGGATCTCTAGATTCACTGATACAAACATGCAGGAGAGTCTGCCTGGTGCAATAGTTGCAACACATTTTCCAAGGGAAGCTTCTTTGTATGGAGAAAATGAATATAACAAATTACAGGCTCCTCAGAAACGAAGCTCTGGGATCTATGAAGAACTGCAGGATGGTTTAATGGAGTCCCCTAGTCCTTATCTTGCTGTTGACCAGAGCTGTGCTTGGGTTTGCAAAGTAGAATGGCACCTTTATGGCTTGTTTATCCCTGTGATGGGCAGTCTTTTGGTGGCAACAAGATTGGGGGGGGCGGTGTCAAAAGGCATTGACTGAGAACAGTGTTATCCCTGCTCAAATCTGCACTGTTACAGCAAGGGAACACCATAATCCAAGGTCTGTGCTCTGTCATTGCCTTGGGAGAACACGTTGGAAAATCGCTCATGCCTGCACGAGGTTCAGGGTCACGTGCGTGGTTGGTACTTAATTCATGGCAGCACGAGAGGGCTTGTGTGCTCCACTTAAATACTCTTCAGGCAGACAGATGATGAGTTAGAGGCAGTCTGTGAAGCATGAGGAGCATATCATTAACTAGATGTTTTGAACTACCTAGCATTAGAAATAAGAAAGGAAGTCACTGCCTAAGTGGTAAAAAAGGAAGATCACAACCACACAGATTTTATTCTCATGTGAGACCCTGCTGCCTGTCTAGACTGTCATTTCTTTGCTATCGCAGACTCTGGGGTCTTTCATAAGCCACAGTATTTCCTTGGTTAGTATAATAACAATGCCAAAAGCACAGCTTAATAGTCAAAATGGGGAGAAACGCAGTCTCCTGCTTTCTGAGCATCAAGATGTGTTTTGTGCAACATCATACAGCACTGAGCTGGCACCAGATGCAGTCACTCACTCCTTGCTGTGATGCTGTCTTATGACTGAATCTGATTCTTTCTTTCTTTTTTTTCTTTTTTTTTTTTTAAGGGAACGTGATTGAATAGGAACACAACCCTATTTCTCCCAAGCAAAAAGCCCTCTGTTTTTAAGCCCTGTTAGCAATGTATTACCTCAGCTAAACTTAATGAAACATCTCTCATACACACACAGTAATAAATTACAGGAAATAAGGACATTTTATGTACAAAGATGACATAAAAGGCTATAGATAGCATGATTATTAGCCTATATTAGCACATCTTGTCCTTGTTACCACTAAGAATAGGAAATACAGAGACCAGATAAAATTAATTAAAAAGCTGGACAACTCTTCCCTCCCAGAATAAATCCTGGAAAATGTTAGAGAAACAGTAGCCATAATAAAATAAAGATTACCTTGAAGACAGAGCCTGCAAATTTCCAGCTAACCATGGACTGTCTTTGTTTCAGCATGCTTGGGCCCAAGGAAAAGCTCATACATAAAATGAAAAAATAGCTAAGGTGCAGTGATGTCCCAAGGCCTTTAGTGTAGTTAAGTAATTTACAGGACTGGATTAAGCGAGCTCCTCAACAAAATTCATTTCCAAACTTAAAAACAACATTAAAAATTGTTGGGGTTTAGTCTTTATTTTTACCCAAAACAGCTGCACCTATCACAGAGTAACTCTTAAAATGGTAATGAAGAAAAGTGAAAAAATGAAAAAACAACATTTTATGTTTCCAAAAGGGGAAAAAACCCAGCTTCAGGCATATATAAACTAGTCTGCTTATACAAACTTCAGGAGGTAATTCAATTTACTCTCATGTCAGCAGTACTAGACTGAGTTGGTATCAGAGGGTCTCAGGAAACAGATCTAGTGAGCAGCCAGGGAATCTCTGCATTTTGGCAAGGCTCTGGTAGATCCATAACATGCTGGGAGCCAGGTCCCGATATCATTTATGCCACTTTTTCTCTAGCAGCTTCATTAATGTCTGGACTTTTGACGGTCCAAAACTTATGTCCCTTGTTTGTTTTAACAGGACGTGTCATTATTCAGCTAGTCCCACGCTACGTAAGCTTATGATAAAACTTATGATAGCTAGTCATATTATACAGATAACATGACATAACATGTAAATTGTCATTACAACGAACTTCTCAACCATTCTTACACAGCTGAAACGTCATAACCAGGAGAGGGTGCAATTGCTCACGGCACAACACTGGTTTTATTTCTCTGAACAACGGCAGGCACTCGCTAGTCCCTCTTCCTGCTGGATTCAGTAGTTCTTAACTGGAGCAAGACGTAGGAATTCAGGGCAAAGCATTCCTCAAGACTACACTTCATTTAAATACCAGAGGTTTAAACGCAAGCTAACTCTTTAACAGTGTGACTCCCTTGGTGACTTGGAGAATAAGCTCCACACTGACTGCACTCTTTCTTCATTTCATCATCAAATGCCTCATCTTATTTCCTCCATCCACATCAGAAAAGGAGAGTGGCTTAGAGGAGAGAGTGCTCTGTCTGGAATAAGTTGCCATAGGCCATTTAAATGCATATTTGCAAAATCCTTTCCTTCTGAGGGCTTCTCTCTGGATTTCTCTTTTTTAATCCCCAGCAAAAGAGAAGTTATATAGCATCAACCACAAATGATGACATCTTTTAACAATCTTTCTGGTTGTGCTGCATTTCCTAAACACATGGCTGAACACAACAAGCTCTGATGCAGTTCTGCCTTTGTCGAATGCACTAGGTTTCCACTTAGCTCTGAAAACTAATCCCTTGGGTCTGCCTCCATTTTTAAACATATGGATTAGAAGCCAAATTAAAACTTGAAGAATCTACAGTGCATATATCTGGATAAATTTATTTTGCTTTTGTTTATTTGTTCCTGAGAAAGAAGTTTGGTTATACAATTCTCACAAATGTAATTTTTCACATTATTTCAGTAGTAATGCATTACATCATGCTATTTTTTATTCAAAGTTACCTATTTCAGTGAATATGTACCATCTAGTAACCTTGTATCAGCATTTTGCTTACTATAAGGCACTAAAAGGTACTAATTTTGTCCATTTTGCCATGTCAGCCTGATGGACAGAGACTTCATTTGACTTTACAGGCATGTAAGTCACTGTGCAGATTTTAGACCAGAAGGAGCCTTTTCTTCAGCTGGATATTCTGGAACATTTGTATTGGACTCACTGGAATACTTCAATAACAACAGCAGAGCTTGCCCAAAAGTACATCTACAACCACATGTGCTTTATACCAGAGTTAAGAACTTGTTCATAACCAGTACAAAAGCCAGTACATTACATTACTTTTTTGTTATCAGTTTGTGTTGTTCGTTATATTTCATCAACCAAATTACATCATATCAGTCAATGAATTGCTCTTCAGAGAAAAACCATCCTCCCTATTAATATAGATATTGTCATCACTCTGATACAAGATGTCTCTCAAGGCATCTCTGATTAAGATATTCAGTTATTGAAAGCGGCACCACTGCATGTCCTAAAATGAATGCTTAAATTTATAGAAGCATGTAATATTCTTCCAGAGTTCTACATAAGGAAACAAATGCCCATGGGGTTCTGTCAATGAAAGAAATTTTTATGGGCTTAGGCAGGAAGGAGGACTCAATTGGTCATGCCAGTCACAATATGCATTTTTTTCAAGACTCTTTTGCTGGTAACATGGCTGATCTGCAGTCTAGCAACACTGACTCTGTCTCTCATTCTCTATTTATAGAGCTGCAGCTACAAGTACCACAGGACTGTGATTCTGAACAAAATCACAGTCGCTGCTAAAGCTCCTTTGACCACTGAGCCTTGCATTAAATTGGTGTAGTACAAAGTCTTCTTTTTAGAATGACAGAAATTGGCTGTGCCTGTTACCTTGCTTGAGGATGGCATATGCACTTCCGCCATAGTACTGCATGCAGAAAAACAAACTAGAAGTAGGAAATCCTCACTCAGTAAGTTACCCAAGCTTCCATTTTAACAAGTGTTACATTTGAAGTTTTCCAGCGAGGTTGTATGAGTTTGTTCTATTTAGCAAAACATTGGTTTTTGAAAATTGGAAAATCCTTCATATCATATAGTTGTATCAAAAAGTTATGCAAACTGAAAATAATGCAGATTAATATATTCAGAGTTTGCCATAGTTATACTTACAATTTATTACACTGGTCCAGGTGAGGTGCTAGTTTATGGAATGGAGACGGCTTGAAAATGTGGGAATTCCATCTGTAACAGGTAAAAGTATTATTAGTTATTTTCAAAGTGATGTCATTCTCAGCGCCAGACAGAATGTGTATATAGACTGTCTCTGACCCAAGAAGCTTGCAATTAGAGATTAGCAAAACTAAGAAAGTAAGGAATTTTGTGGTTAGGCTTTGCTTTAGTTTCTAGATATTATTTTTTCAGTTCAGGTCTGAAGCACTGAAGGGTTATCTGGGGAGACTGCAGCTGTGAGCATCTGTAAAGGTGAACACTGAGGAGAGACCTGAACATGAAGGGAGAGTAGTGTCTGGAAGAGTTACCAGACCATAATCAGGAGGACTGTCAATAGAGAGGGGCAGAAAAGCGTAAGACACAGAGATAGAAATAGCAAACCACCCCAGATAGTCATTAGACAGAGCCAGGCTCTTTCCTCAGAGTTCAAGATTTTGCACTTGACTGGCAAGTTCCTTTGCTGCAGAACAGCTTTTTATCACCTAGTTGTACCTTTGTATGTGCATACATAGATAACAGATGCTGTGGAAACACTATAGCTTGCTTTGAAATCCTCAGGTGTTTAAACTTGGATATTGGCTTCCATGGTCTGTAAAAGTCATTCATATTAGTCTTTCAGTTTGGTTGAGGAGCAGGCTTTTGAGGTGTATCTCCTTAATCTCTCCATTTACTGGTCTTTGGTTCACATTGCTGAGCACTTGAGCTGGATTGCTTTTACACAGCATTAAACCAGAGGAGTGTTCCAGGGGCACTCAGATACCAGACTAGATTAAGTACAAAGTAAAACTCCTAAGAGACCCTACAACGAGGCCATCAGGTCTTCAGTGCCAGGTTGTTTGGTGGTGGTTTTCGTTTTTTTGATTCCTTTGTAGTTCTGCTCCTCTTACACTGTACTAGTTACCAACATAAGCGGCGATTCCTGCTCTTCCTATCCAGAGCTTCTTTCCAGCAGTGCACTATTTACTGGAAAACTTGTTTTTCCGTTCAGAGGAGAGTTTAGCTATACTGAACAGTGCTTCTATGTGAGCTAATCCTCTGTTTTCTTCTCCTTTAACGAATTAAGCTTATTTCTCCCCCTGCCTTTTTAAATAAAGGAGATTTTTCACTCAATGCAGTATTGTTCAGACCAGCAGTGGTACAGTGGTAAGGAGCCTACCTTTGTGAGGATTAAATCTAGAAAGGTGGTAACAAGCATTCAATCACTTGCTGTTAATGGTAGCGTTAATTTCTTAGAAGATGTTACCAAGATGAAATACAGACAAGGCACATGCTCCTATGCAAGTAGTGACAATAAGGTTCTGAAGGACTCAGCTTAACAGCTTGTGTCAGGTGATGAGGTTAATGGAAAAGAATTTGTTATTCAGGTCACTTAATGAAAATAACCTTGGAAGAGCTTAGCAGAGCCCTTGAGGTAGAATAATTTATTCCTCTTCTGCTTCCATCACTGTAAGTTAACCCAAGACATAGAAGAAGCTGATCTAAACATGAACTCAACCTGTCAGAGCAGTGCAGGGGGAACATCAGCAATTACAGTGCATTGATGTAATTTCTGCTGCTCCTCCAGTGATAATATGTAGAATACAGCCTTCAAAGCAAAGGCTTGTTTTGCATAGCCCCATCTTTAAAACAAGACAGTTTGTTAAGGTGCAGGTTACCAAAACACCGTGCAAGACAGTGAAAATATTCACCACAAGACATACAATTTTTAGCCAATGCATCGTCTTTGGATCAGCCAGGCATAGAAGAGAGAGAGGCCACAGCAGCCATCATTCACAATATTCCTGTTCTGTGTTCTGGTGCCTTGTTTTGCTGCTCAGCTGTAATTAGAAATAAGCTTCAGCTCCTGTGATTGGAGGCCTTACAGTGATCTGTCCCCAGATCCCAGGGAGCCTGTATGTCTCTGCACCACCATTTCCCTTCTTGCGCTTTAATTAAGTGCTACACGCTGCCCGGGAAAACATGTCTTCCACACAGCAGCTGCCTGAATCCTAACATAGTAGCGCTCCATTTTTGGGGTGAGGGCTCACAATGCGAGCCAGAATAGGGGATAAGAGATCCTGATTCGATCCCCAACCTTGGGACCACCATTTTGAGAGCCATAGATCCAGATTTAGAAAGCCTCAGGAGCAGACAGACAAGGTTAGCGCTATCCCCACCTGTAACATTACTACCTTGTTGGCAAGTGTTCATTTCATATTCTGAGCCACACGAACACCTCATCTGTGTAAAGCTGAAAATTCTTTTCACAGCCCTGGGTACAACAACTTCCATACAGAAAAACAAGATTAAACTTGACAGTAATAGGAGTGATAGAGGAGGAAAGCGTTCTTCCTTTGAGGCAGAGGCTGTGAATACAGCAGCCAGTGACTGACTGGAAAAGGAGGGGGAAGAAAGATAAATGCAGTTATTCAAGCATCAGGGCTTTAAAAAAATGCTTCCGAGAGAGAAAAAAGAAAAACCTGCACCTTTCTCTTGACATTTAACAAACTAACTAAACGAGCTAAGCAAAGGAAAAGAAAGAAAGTCAAAGACCTTATGAAGAGAGCTGCTTTCAGCTGTTTGTTACTAGATATCTTAAAATACATTTATCCAACCTTGCTAAGAGACACCAAGCCCTCCATGACCCACAGCAAACCCTCACTACCATTCTCTCTTCTTCCCATGAGCAGTATTTATAGGCTCCCTCCTGGCTGCCTCTGCAGGGACCAGCCTTGTTAGCAAAACCTCTTTACACCTGTGTGTCTGTAGGCTGCCAGGGATTTAACACCTTGTGTGCCGCATCCAGGGTAGCAGATTTATGTTATTCCCAAAAATTCCTCTAGCCACCCAGTAAACCCTGGTCTAGTAAATTACCCTGCATCTCTGTGTGGTGCTGACCTTTGACAGAGTGTTGTGTATTGTGAACAGGCTCTGTCCTGCTGCCGGCTGGGTTGTGTAGAGGTTGATCAATTAACAGCCCAGGAGTCTTCAGCTCTTTAGTGCTATAGAGGCACTTAAATCCCAGGGCACTGGGATTCAGTGGCTGGAGGTTCATTGTCTCACAACCAGTCTTAGGTATATCCTACAAAAGGATTTCTAACTGGTTACTTCACGCTACTTTATCGCTGCTTTACTTTTGTATTTTTGCAGACTGAGTAATGTTTCCTGTCATTAGGACTCTTTGACAATAGTTTCTCTGAAACGCCTTTGACATTTGCAAGGGGAAGCAGGCCTACTGTTCACCAAAACCAGCAATCACCCCTTGAGCAGCAGGATGCCAACCACCAGGGCAGGAGTGGTGGGCACACGAAGTACAGTATGCTTGAGTAATGATTAACACACAACAAAGAGAGCTGCCTGTGCTGCAAATGGAAACATACTGCGTGCTTGGGATGTAAGAGCATTTTGGTCTAATTTTGCACTCTGCATATAGTAATAAGACACAACAGGGTGTGCATTAAGCTCATCTTTTGAGAAGTGCAACAGTAGCTGAATAATGCACACCCTGGAGTGTCTTATTTGTAGTGGACTATGGCTCATTAATTTCACATTTCAATTTTTTCAAACCCATTTAAAAAAAAAAACAAATCTATTCTGAGGGCAGTTATGTAATGTATCCTTCCACTGAAAAGTATTTTCAAATAAAAACAGTAGGGAAAAGGTGAGGAAGAGCTTTGCAGACCAGTGTTTGGTTTGGTTTGTGTAGGGTCTGCTACGAGCATGTTCCCGGCCTGCTAAAGCAGATATACAATGCTAATAATGATAGTTACATAAATCTATTCAGTGTGCACTCTTTTCAAGACTTTCTTTTCTTTTTTATGTAATTACCTGAGGGTTTTGTCTTCCTTTTTTCCTGCAAAAGTCCACCTTTTTGGTATATGAACCAATATTCATTTCAGAACAGGTTCATATATAGAGCATTTGGATGGAGATGTGACTGACTTTTACACCAGACTGGGAACTGAATGGTCACAGGTTCCTGTTTGTGAGGCAGACAGGCATAATTTACAAGAAGATGATTTTGCCAGAATGGCAGTGTGTGTATGTGTGTGTTCATGGATACAATAGGATTTGAAGAACAGAGAGTGTTATAGAAACTCTGTTTTGTTATGACATCACTTCAAAAGTATGAAGTGATGTCGTAAAAAAAAAAGTACAAAGGAGGGTCATCTGATTTCTGCTGTTCCGAATGAAATATGACTATTGTTTATCCCTTTATATAGGTTCCAACGTTGATGATGGACACCCAGTTTTCAGAATTCACTCCAGATATCACCCCAATAATGCTGGCGGCTCACACCAACAACTATGAAATCATCAAACTGCTTGTCCAAAGACGGGTAACAATTCCACGCCCACACCAGATCAGATGCAACTGTGTGGAATGTGTCTCCAGTTCGGAGGTGGACAGCCTGAGGCATTCTAGGTCAAGGCTGAACATCTACAAAGCCTTAGCCAGCCCTTCGTTGATTGCCTTATCAAGTGAGGACCCCATCTTGACGGCCTTCCGACTGGGCTGGGAGCTGAAGGAGCTCAGCAAAGTGGAAAATGAGTTCAAGGCTGAATATGAAGAGCTTTCACAGCAGTGCAAGCGTTTTGCTAAGGACCTTTTGGATCAAGCACGGAGTTCCCGAGAATTGGAGATCATTCTCAATCACAGAGATGATCAAAGCGAAGAGCTGGATCCCCAAAAATGTCATGATTTGGCAAAGCTAAAGGTAGCAATAAAGTATCACCAGAAAGAGGTAAGAGTCATCTAAATGGGCAGGTGTGTGAAGGCTTCATGTATGGGGTGAAATGATTCATTTCTCTAGTCTCTATGGGTTCAGGGTTGATAGCTGAGAGCCAGCAGGGGTGAGTTTGGATTGAGTGGAGAACCACGTGCAAGTGGGTTAGTTACAAACCAGGAGGTTCAGTGCACCTTGATGACAGTGTCAATCTGATGACAGTTGAGGGCAACAGGACTTGGACTTGCTGCAGTGGGTTATGGCTTCTACAGCACCAATACTTTCTGTTTCAAGGATACTTCAATCCCATTTTATTGTAACCCATCCCCCTGCAAAGAACAGCCTTCAGACATTTCCAGGTTTGTTAGCTCCGAAAGCTTTTCCCAGTAGCTGCTTTTATACAGGAACTAAAAGCTAGAAGGGGTTGCTTGGCTCATGAAGGTCTTGACTGCAGGAAATAATATAATATACAATTCACTTCCTCCAGCCACCAAACACTTCCTAGCACCCATTCAACACTAATTCATAAGGGCTAGATAAATGACAGCAGCAAAAGAGAGCACTCTCACTGTCTCAGGTCTCCACGTTACCAGCAATTTTGTTAAGTGAAAATCTTCATGTGATGCAAATACTTCTTCACACCTGAGACAGCTCAGGTTGATTTGTGTTCCTTGATTCATCCATGCTTTTGGAACTGAGAAGCAATTCCCAGAAATTCAAGCTCCTGTCCGTAGTACCAGAAAGGAAAGACATACTTCAGCTAAAGGGCACAGAGCCTTTCAGAAGCCCTGCAAATCCAGAGATTTATAAGCTGATTCAATAAAGGCCATGAACCCAAGGAGAATGATGACAACAGTTTCATTAGTTGGCCCTGGATTTTCTTTCTCTTTCCAAACCTGGACAGAATTTAGTAGATGATACATTACTGTTGGCCAGCGATGTTCTGGGTTATCTGAAGGAGGAATTTAGCTTGCTTGGTTGAGGAACTGAACTGCAATGTCTATTACATTCTTCTGTGTCTGGAGGGTGACAGGAGTGACGGAAAAGCCTGCCACATCACTCTTTTCACTGCCTTCCCCACATTTGACGCTTTGTTTTATGCATTGACCCAGATGAGGACAGCCTGATATGAAACATTCCACCTCCCCTAACAGCTGCTCGTGTCATCCAAGGTAAAATAGTCGAGACGTGAAAGATGCAGGTTTTCCTTTCTTCCCTTTGGTCCATTGTGCCTCCTGGGTACCAGCCCCTTGATGCAACCAGCTGGAGCCGAAGCCTTGAGCTTTCTGGGATGTAACATGTGGTCGCTTACTGCTCTTAACAGGCTACTGCAGTGAAGTGTCAGGCTCAGTGGCCTTCCTGTCAGGTTGTAGTTTTTACTCTTGCTGACGGGGTTAGGTAACATCACAAGTGCTTTAGGGACATGAACAAGTAACAAAAAATTAGTCTGGAGAAGGGTAGTACAGTATATCAGGTCAAATGTTCCTTCAGTCTAAGAAGAGCCAGAAACTCTACTTCTGGTTGTGATTTTTTTACTGGCCTGAGAGCCACAGACGGTGCATCCATGGACACCCTTCAGCAGCCAGGACACTGGCACTGCTGTGTGTAGATCAATGCTGATTTTGATGTCTTGTCCCAGTTCAGGCTCATTATTGACATCCAAGCATAAATCTGCAGCTATGTCTTACCTTGTGTAAGACACATTAAGAAACTGCAAATCTGAAAGAGTTCACTATGTTTGAAATGTAGTGCTGAACAGTCCTGAAGCTTTTTTATTTTAAAGTAACCAATTTTTAATCTTTGCTTCCTTGCTTGACAGTTTTTATCTCTTTTTTTAGGCATATTTGGCTGAATTCCAAGCATATGGACAAATTCCATGTTTTGTGACATATTCATGACAGTTCCAGCATATAAATGATAGCAAATATGCTCTGTGTTGCCAGCTGAAGTCAGTGCTGTTTCCAGGTAGAACACTGGTGGACAGGGACAGAATGAATGAGTTTGGGCTACTGAACCCCCTCATCCTACCTGGTCATTCATAAATACCTGATGCATTCTGCAGGATCCTGTTTGTATGCAACAGTGTATTTCTTTATCATGATAATTAGTCAAATACAAAACACCAAGCAAGATTTAAAAGTCATTGCCAGCTTCTGAAAAAAAATGTCAGGGAGACACTGAGAAATGCCTTTGAACCATGTTTGAAGAGTATTAGACTGAGAGAATTTTTGTGGGGGACGGGAAGGAAAATAGAAACAAGCTTGGTTTTGTGAAAGACAGTTCTGCAAAGAGAAATGGCAGACTTTTTAAAAGTAGATCTTGTTCTGCTGAAGCTTTTTATGTCTTAACATTATATGAGATTGGATTGGATTGGATTGGATTGGATTGGATTGGATTGGATTGGATTGGATTGGATTGGATTGGATGGAGAAGGTTTTTACCTCTTAACATTGACAAAGTTACAAGTAAAATCCCTAGTAGCCTAAGATAAAAATCCAAAGTGGACCTTAGTTATTTTCTGGGGCTGTAAATTGTTACTGCAGTTGTTAGTTCTTTATATTCAACATAAAGAATGTGTAATCTCACATTGATTTTAGACTAATTGCTAGACAAATTTCCTGCAGCTTTTTTTTTCTTTTTGAGTGAAATTAACCTCAAAATTTCCCCCAAAATACGAAATTAATCCATTTCAGCTTAGTTGGGCAGATACGTTCAACTTCAAGATTCTTTCTAGAGAAGTTGAGAGGGTATTGGCAAAGAGATCATTGCCTGTGGATGGAGGGGCAGTACTGTGTGTTTTGGGTAGGGAACAGATCTTAAAGTTACCTTCTCTTTGTACCAGCATAAGTGATCTGGGAATTCAACAGCACTCTTCACCAGACACATTATTCAGCATTCTTCTCTCCAAGGCATTTCAGATGAGCATGCTGTGCCTTTTTTTTAAATCCCCATTGCATTCCCATACTGAAGAGTAGGTGCTGGTTTGTTTCGGGTGCAGAAAAGTAACAGCATTCAAATTTCTAGTGCAAGTGGGTGATCTCTGGCAGTGAACATACAGGACTGAAAAAAATCCTGATGGGAAAAGCTAGACACCTAGGGGCAGTTCTTCTCCAAACTGGGTCCTTGGAGGAAAGCTTTTTAAAGCTAGTTAGACTGCTAAATATGCAGGTAAGTAGGCAGTAACTTTTTTAACAGAGTATAATCTGGTTAAGTGCCTAAATCCTGATGGAGATTAGACACTTATCTTGCTGAGGCAACTTGAAATTCCATGTGGAATTACCTGCATCTTTTAGCACCTAGCTACTGGAGAAAAATCTGACTTTGAACATTAAGATTTAGCAAACAATTAGCAATCAACCCCACCATGGATACAAATCCCTGTTCCCTGCACTGAATCCAGTAAACGTACTCATGGTATACACAGCTTCATCCGTGATCTGGCCTGAGTGCTTCAATCTTCATCAATCTGGACGAGGGCCAGATTAGCGACAGCAAACATTTCAGTTCAGTCCTACCTCCAGAGAAATACTGGCCTCCTCACAGAGGCTCCACCTCAGTCTGCATCCCCAGGTAAATCCCACAGCAGTGCATTTCTGCCTCATGATGCAGATACGGGTTTCATCTTTACAAGGGTAGAACAATTTCCCATTCTTTTTTTTTTTTTTTCCAACAAAAAAGCCTGCGAGGTACAAGTTTTGATTTCTCCCAAACATTATAAGTGTGAAATATTTTATAAGCTGACAAGTGTGTCACCCACGAAGAAGACCTTTTTACCTTGGAGGAGGGCCAAAACAACAGAGAAATTTCTTGCTTTTCATGTTTGTTTTTAATAAGCCTGTATATCCTACGAGGTAAATTACTGTTTACACAGAAAGAAAAATTTCAATAACACAGGAAAGATTAAAATGTGCCCTAAGGTAGCTTTGTAGTATATTTTATGGTAGTAAATGCTAAAACCATGCTGTGCAATGTTCACAAGCTCCCTCTCCATCTCATTGTAAGTGTAGAATAATTGTGTCCTCAGTTTCACATTACAAAAGGGACCCGATAATTTCTTTAGAAGATAGGAAGGATTTAGTAGTTGTGATTACTGTTTGCATGGCAGTCACAAAATATTAGAAAAAAAATAGGACAGCTGTAGTACACTGCAACACATGATGGCCTAGATCCAGCAGAGACACGTCAGTTTTCTCAGTCTACTTTTGAAAGAAATTATTTTCATAAAACCACAGGAATTCATGTTCTAAGAGACAAGTAGGCTTTCCGTAAGTGCTCTGTAATATATGGCCATTTGTCTTCATATTATTACTTTTCAAATTCTTTTATTCATGACTAATTTTGGAAGGCTTAATAAGAAAAAACGTAGCTCCGCTGTTGGGGATCAATCTTCACTATGCTGTTCTGGCACCAAATTAGCTCTGCATTTGTTAATTCGTTTGCATTTCTAAGAAAAGATGAGCAAAAGTCATCTCTTAGGGTCTTGCCAGTCACATAAAGCACAGTTGTATGTAGAGCGTACCATCGCTGTATTGGAGAATCAGAGCATAGGCTGAATGCAGATACAGTTTTTGTGTCCTTTAAGGTTTTTTCACATTGCCAAAATAATGTAAAGCAACCATCGTGTAGGAGTGAATCAGGTCTAAAAGGACAGATTTCTCCTTGTATATAACATTCTGCTAAGCCACAAGAATAGCAATATACATTCAGCCTATTCCTGCTTTCCTGCTCTCCATCACAGGTTATTCACTTCTTCAAAATGAAGTACAGGTACTTGCAAATGACTGTGCAGGTTTAGTTTATATGTCTGTAAGAAATGCACACAATGCAAAGCACTCAGGAAAAAAAGAATATTTTTCCTATGACTATATTGCTTAGTACTTTGAATTAGATCAAAGGAGTGCATGAAATTCCCTCTCAGAAACCTTAACCTTGGTCTCTCTTACTCACTGTACTTTAATCAATGATAGGAAAGAAGTAGAATTGTTTTCTTTTCTAATTTAAAACCAGAGGTCTTTGCTGTTTTCTCTTCTGGATGAAGCTTCAAAAGTTTTAGTTTTTTTCCAAAACATTTACATAGACAAGTACCTCCTGAGATACAGTACCGGAGTGAATGCATAATCATTCCTGCCATACTACATATTTTTCAGCTGCATCTTGACTCTTGTCAACTGTGTGGCTGCAGTTAGAAGCACGGCATCATTCTCCAGGGATTATGGATAAAGCTGGCAAATTTCTAAGGGCAATTCAGTTAGTGTATAAAAAGAGCTTTTAAAAATATCAGAGATGCATGAAAAATGAAGTGCGAGGTCTGTGGAAATCAAAGCTCATCTACTGCACCTTGTTTACCTGTTTTGAAAGCCATTCAGGTATCTTGATGGATAGCCACAGATCTTTCTTTGCTTGCAGGCAGTACTAAGTTACTCTCCTGTGGCTTTGTCAGTTTTCTTGCCACACTGCCTGGAGGTTTAATGATATAGGGCTGAATATTTGTATTGTGCTCTTTAAAGGCACAATAAAAAGCTAGCTTTTCAGTGAGCCTGCACAGCTCAGAAGATTAATAAACAGGCTTTTACTTTCCTGTTTCTAGAATGAAATCATACCGTGTCATGAAAAGATCTTTATTAGAACTAGATGGGGAAGCAGAGCAGCTCCTTGTGGAAGCTTTTTTCCTTTCTACTGACCTGTACATCTGTATCCCCTAGGGTATTAGATGGTGAGGGTGGTGGTGTTATGCTACATCTAGACCTGTCCTACACCACAAACCTGAACGCAAATTTAGGGATTTCGAAAGCATTGAATGTCCAAATGTCACCTTTCATTTTCCAACAGCATTCATTCATTCATTCCTGTATGCAGCAAAGTTACCATCTGATGTGTGGAACTGTGGCCTATGCTAAGCGAAGCTGTTTTTTCTCAAACTCAGTCCCAGCAGGCAGATGACCATGTTACAAAATCTTCCATGCATGTGGTACTAACCAAGGTGTTATCAACAGTCTCAGTGGCTGGACTTTGGGGTGGCCTGTGGAGGCACTTACCTGCATTTGCACCCTTAAAACAGTGTTTTCTGCTGATCACTGGTGGGGCAGCAGGGTGAGAGGTGCGTACTTGGAGCCCTTACTCTATGGGTTTGTGCAGTTGCCAGATCTATTTATTCAGGTTTGGAAATTAGCATTGAAATTTAACCCTGACAGCTGCATTGTGTTACAAAAATTAGGACAAGTGGCATTCATTTAAGTGTAACTTCTCTGCAAACTTGGAAGAAGAAATATTCAGAGAACTGATGGTTCATTGGTTTGACAAAGTGGACTTGAATGTTTATTTGAGGAAACAGTATTATTTGGTATATTATTCACGTAACACCAAAATGTTCTAACTTGATGAAGGTTAGCCACATATTGCAGCTGTCACAGAACAGAACTGCAGAAGACTATCTTTTGACAGCAAAATCATCTCTGACTAATCTTGCCATGCACAAATTTGAGAAAACAACAGAAGACTGTTATGTCAGTCAAGGACAAGGACTCTGCTTATATTAGTGTAATGTGTAGCAGGCAGTAAATGCCTGGATCATTTTTTAAGTCATTTTTGGTGCCTCGTGCCTCTGACTTAAATGTTCTCTTGGACAAAGACAGGAAATATGTTGAAAGCTAAAGGGATTGCCACTGTTTTAAGAACGTTCAAGAATGATTTAGTGAGTTCGTAAGTTCCCTTAACTTCATGTATCCCATCAGTCTTCTTGTCAGCAAAAGAAGAGGCTTGGGAAGCCAGAGTTAAAGTACAGGACATGATTGATTTGCTTTCTATAGACAACAGAAACTGGAAAGGAGAAGTGACGCCTTGTATGTTGCATAATCCAAGTGTTCAGTCTGACCGCAGCTGAAGGTCTAGAGTGCCTTTCAGAGTCAGCTTTACGTCAGTAGTGAGTATATCATGTTATTTCATACTTCATTTTGAATGATATCCTGAAATAACAAACTCTGTGGAAAAAAATATTGCTGTGGGTTCTCCCTTTTGGATATGAAAGTGTTCGTTGTTATTTATTTGATTTCTGTGAATTTCAGCTTTACTTCTCTCACTTAGTGAAGAGTGTTATGAAACTCTATGGAGAAAAGAACAAAGATTCCACTCCCCTTACACCTCTTATGTAGGTGTAAGGGATCCATCATCATCCAGACAAGCCATTTAGGTGTCTCATGATTGAGAACAAAGTTACCTCATAGTTCTTTGCTCCAAGAAAAGTGAGATGGATAGATGGGTTAATCATAATCCCCCCATACTAAGATGCTGTGGAGAATGCCATTTAAAAGCTGTGACTGCAGTTTTTATGTTCTTATTCTTTCTCTACAAACCCCAGCTGACTGAGTAAACATCCTTCAACAAAGCATATGTCCTCTTCACCCTGGATAGGTGATATTGCTCAGAAGCAGAGGTAGCCTTTAGAGGTTCCCAAGAATGTGAGAAGTGTTTATAGTACGCTGGTCTGTTCTTTCCTGGATATTGGAGTAAATTTACTCATTCAGGAGAAGGTAAGGTAGAAAGAAATAAGAAACCAAAATGAAATAGATATTTCTCAGAAAGGAAGGAAATGAAAAAATATTTTAGAACTTTTTGTTAACACTAATAGGATAAGGTAGCTATGTTTTTAAAAATACTTGTGAATTACTTTTTAAATTGCTGTGTTTGCTTTACTTATCACTTATTTAATGTAAATGTTAGAAATCCACTAGGGAGCATAAACCCAGCTTTTTACTTAAAAGTCAATACCTTCTCCACTTCAGCTAAAGCCTGTGAGAGCTCCTGGTATTCATTTGCAAGGTCTGTAACTCTTGAAGTGCTGCCTGCAAGAGGAACTCTGCAGGATTTGTCTTTAAACAGTTTTTAGCCTGTTTTTTCAGTGCTCCTGTAGGATGTATCTGATATCCCCTGTTCAGCTATTGGAAACCAGTTAGTGTGTTGTGAATTAACTGAGTCTCTCTTAGGTACATCACTCATATTCAGCACTTACTTCTACTGCAGCACTCTACCTTGGGAAGCACGGTCTGTACTTACTTAATCTTTGTAACAGAACTGTATCCTGGAATGTTTGCTGAAATGCTTCCTACAGGAATTTATTTCTCAACTGTAGTCTGCTGTCTCCTAAAATAAATGCTGAAAAGTTTTGCTTATGTCTGGACTCTTGATCAAGGTCTGACCCAGACCTGCTGAGATGTCTGCTAGTGTAGGATGGCCTCCAGAAGCACTGCTCAGCAGCTTGCCTTTATTCAGTGCAGAATTTATGCCTGTACTTAAATCCTGCTGACACAGGCCATAAATACAAACCCAAAGCTAAACACATGTGTAAGAGTTCTGAGTAGAGATGGATTTAATTTCAAGCTTAAATACTTTGTTAATTGCTTCTTCCATGGGTAGGTACCCAGGATTTACAAGCCTAGAACATGTCCTAGAACATGTGGGACCTCTTTTATTTAAATATTTAGGCCAATCCAACATAAAGTTGTGAAAACTATGACTTTTGTGGAACTGTAACAGGCTTTTAGAGTCTTTCATTTTGCCAGCATTCACATTACTGGTGAATTTCCAATTATTACTGCTTAAGCTGAGTTCATGTCTGCTACCACCAAGAGATGTTATGGATAGGAGACCTTTAGTTAAGATTCATGTTTCGTCATCACTTAAAATATTTTAAGAACAGATTAGACAAAATTCTGTATAATTTGAGGCTATATGTTCATCTGTGGAGGATCTAGAGTTTGTTTAATTCACCAGCAGAGGGACTGAGCAATTTGGGTAGCACCCGGTTTTCTTGAAGGACGCTTCCAGCTCAGCTAATGATCTTCTTAATGGGAGGAATGACTGCCATTTGGATTTCCATCAGTGCTTCACTGTTAGTAGTAACAGGCATGTGAGCAGCAGCTGTGTTTTTGATAGGGTATTCATCCTATATTTTCCTGAGAAGAAACTATTATTTCTTGGAAGTGTCTGATGAGGAATGTTGAGTTGTAGTCCCCTTTCCCTGAGTTATACAGCCTCCCCTCAAACTTCTTTGTCTCATTTCTTCCTTTTTTTCCTGTTACAGAAAGTACTTAATTAACAGGATGAACAACCATTAGGTGTTTACCCTCTGCAACTCACACTTCAGCAGCAGAATGTAAATAACTTTGCAGTCATTAACAAGGTTGAACTTTAAAAAGAAATGTGCCACAAAAGAGGATTTTCTTATTCATCTCACTGTTTGCAACACTGCAAACTTGAGGAGTCTGGTATTTCTTATGTAGAATATCTGCTCTCATAGGGCTTACTGGCTCTCTGCAGCAGACATCAAATTAGGTCACAGATAGTTTATCTCTTCAGTCTTGGGCTAATTTAGATATGTAGCTCTTTGAGAATTGCCCACTGGAATTTCCTTTAAGAGCAATCAAACTGATACCACAACCATGTTTCCTTTCTTCCTCAGAAGATCCGGTCCTTGGTAGGCCACGGAGGCAGAGTAGTTTGTCTGTTGCACTGGAAGTGTGTTGTGCTACTTGCTTCTGAGCAAGAGCATCTGCAGGATTTGGGAGTGCAGGAGGAAGGTGGATTTTAAAAGCTAATTTCTTTACATGCCATTTAATGTTCCTGAAGTCAAAGTTAGAGTAAAGAGGATCACTTCACTGCACAGTGTGATCCACATGCCAGTTGACATTGTGCCAAGTGTTACAGCTTGTGTGGGCTATTGGACAGTGTGTATTAAGCTTTGTGGGTTAAGACATTAAGATTTGGCATTGATTGATGAACCCAAGCCTGTGGTAGGACTGACAGTGTAGGTGTTTTCTAGCCAATTGATTCTGAAAATTCAAGTACAAAAGGCTGTGCTCTCCCCAGCTCATCTGCAGTTGTATTGATGGGGGGTGTAGGTGCTCCTGTGCCTGGGTAGGTCACCCTGCAAACGACCTGGGATGAGGAGAGGCACAGAGCTGCTGCCCCCGGCCCTGCCTGGTCACCCTGTGCTCACCAGCACTGGGGGAGATGTGGTCCTCAGAGACTTCTTCCTTCAATCTGCCAGAGAGCGGGTGCAAGGCAGTACCTCTGCAGGATGGGACAGGGCTTTCTACTGCGTGGAGAATGGCAATGACATTTATCCTTTTCATGTTAGAACTGGATTTGCAGGAAATCTACATTCTTTACAGATCTAGCTAAAATATACACTTGTGCTACTTCATCAGACACTGCAAAATCTATCTATCTATCTATCTATCTATCTATCTATCTATCTATCTATCTATCTATCACAGTTAATGTGAAAATCTGTCTTTTCAAAACCAAAACAGCTTTAATTGTAGAGGGCAGCAGCGTATAATAATACCCCCAAAGATAGTAACCTTGCAGGTATTCAGCTGCCATATTTTAGATGTGGGGGGATACAGTGCTGTTGGTGAGATCTAACCTATTGAAATGAGTGTCAGACAGGGGAACTAAAGTTAATTTCATGGCTCCCATGCCACATTTGGCTCTCAGTGGTAACCTCATTGGGAGTTGATGTAGCTGACTGATAGAACTCGGTCCTGCTTATTAACACAGGGCTCAGCAGTTACAAATTAGTGCTTATTCATCTATGAAGAGCATTCACGATCGCCATCCGCAGCAAGAGTACAGAAAAGAACTCCAGCAAACTCCAAACAGAAGAGCCTGTTGGCAACCATCACAATAATCAGAATAAACGCAGAGAGCTACTGTGCTCAGCCCCTGTGATGTCTATCAGGGAGCTATTTCAGTTGCTCCCCGAGGCATTCACATCTCAGCCCATCTGTGTCTGATCCTAAATTACTTGTGACTGTGAGAGATAAGGGATTTCCCCATAGATAAGGGGAGGGGGGCTGGAACATAATTTCTGTGTTTGATATTTATATTAATGGCACAGCATGCAGAAAGCATTTAATTCCCCAGAAGTAGAATTTAGGTGACATAAAAATATCAGTAAAGATTAGATACTAAGAAAAAGACACATCATCGAGCAGCTGCTTTTTTCCCTTAAAAATTTTCCCCTTGGTAGAGGATCAGGTGACAATGAGTATGATGAACATTGAAAATGAAATTCTCTAATAGCACAATCCAGCTGCAAGCCAAATGTTACACAAAGACCCTGGCAAGACTGAAAGAAGAAAGAGACAACATAATAGACTTTATATTGCAGTAGTGTCTACCCTCGAAGTGCTTCCCAACCATGACTGACGTTGTTGATCTCACTTCTTGGAAGGGCAAAGATACTTATCCCCATTCTCAGAAGCCAGGACACTGAGAGTCTTGCCCACCAGTGACACAGTGATGTTGTCCTCACAAGAAGGTACTCTGAGTTGCATTTTGTCTCCTAGTCAATAAGTATCTTCAGCTAGGGACAGGTTCTGCTCAACATGTAATGGAGAAGAAGCTTGCTTTTGTGTTACCTCCCCAAGAAATAGATCTACAGGCTTTGTCTACAGGCTTTGTCTAGGGACAATCCTGGACAGTGTTATGCCAGCACTACCATGGGTTTAATAGCCTTGAATGTTTAGTTCATACAAGAGCTGAATTGAGTGTAAGAGCAACCTTTTGGAAGCATTTCTTTTCATTAATGCAGCTGTCAAAACATTCTCCATCATGTCTGTGGGATGATGTCTTGTGCTGCCATTTGTAATAGAGGTTGGAGTTTCCCATAATACAGCAGTTCTTGAAAAAATGCTTGATACCATACTTGCTATATACTGGAGAAACACACTGTTTGCAATATATATTCATCTTCTATTCACTCTCTATTCATCTTCTTAAATGAATAGAGAGCTTCTGGTGCAGTACATCTGCCTCTGATTCTGGACCATCTACAAAACTGGGACAATATGCAGTTTTTTAAATGATCACGATCTCTCCTTTTCACTGTGCAGAAACTGATACCAAATCCTGTCACATACAGTATGTTCATGTGAAATGATAAAAGACTGTGAAATACACATGCACTATTTCTATCTATGGCAAATTAAAGACTTTGCAAAAAGGTGAAAAAACATATTTGGGACCCTACTTATGTGGAAATTGAACCTGTACTCAGGAAATGCCTTGGCATAAGTAGTGTGGAGAAGTCAGCTTGCTTTTCCAAATCTCAGTTCTGTCTATTTGCAAAGTAGAAATAAGATTGTTCCCTTAACTTTATGAAGAAATTTGAAATTATGGATTATAACAAAAGTTCCACTATATTATTACAATTTCAGGCTATTCACACCTAAAAGGGCTAAAGCAGAGCTTTTTCATGTTTTTATGTTTTATGTGCATTGATTTAGTAGTATGAATCCTAAACAATCTTTAATGAGTTGAGCATCTGATGGTTTAGTCTAGTCAATGAATAGGATAGTTTAGCACCTAGATGCAAAGATGAGGCCGACGTTCACAGAACTACTTAGGGAAATAGCGAGTTTCTGTGTTCTTTCACATTAACACAAAGTTGCTGAAAAGCAATTGGTTCTCTTTAGGCAGTCACCAAGGGCTTAGTTGACTTCTTTATTATAATTTAGAATTTCAGTGTTTCTGCACACTGGAAAATTTGTTTTCCAGTCAGCTGTAGCCTTTGCACTACATGACATCTAAGCTGCAGTATTTACTACTTTTAAATCAGTGATTAATAAGTTGGACGAACACGAGTTAGTGAAAGCCTACATTGGTAAGTGCTTAGCCTTACCTTTAATAAAGACAGCATTAGATGGTTTGTGGCATTAGGAAGAGTTTCTTTCTGTGGTGTGCTTAAATTTTCCTTAGGCCATTTTCAGTGAGGTTGGGATGGGCTTGATTGGAAAATTTAATGGCTTTTTCCATTTCCATTCCCTTTTGCCAAGCTGGTCTTTAAAGCTGCTCTTTCATGATGTGTGAATTTCTCTCCATTCGAAGACCTAACATCAGATACACCACAGAAAGCAGATTTTAGAAATGAGCTATTAGGCAGAGAAGAGGCACTTTTAAGATGCTTGCAAGTTGCACAGCAACCAGAGGAACATATAGTCATTTGATTTCTCAAATGACTCTGACTTTGACTCAAGGGAAAAACAGTTTTATTCTCCCCTTAGAGCATTCTATCATATGTGATAAAGAGAAAATGCGTTTACACATTTTCCCTCTAAAAAAAAAAGCCATACCTCATCTCTGAGAAACAGCAGTACCTATTACCATGTAAATTACTGCAGAAGACATCTGGTCACAGCTCCTGTTTGTGATCTTAAGTGAGAAAATACAGCATTGTAACCTTCTGTTTCTTTTAGCTTTTAGACAGAATGCGCTGACCCTTCTGAAATCATAGATTAAAACCCAACCAACCAAATGACAATCGATGCTTGATGTTATTTCAGGTTCTGTAGAATTGTTTCTTTCATCACTGTCACCAGACTTGGAGTTTTACAATAACATTTTCTGATTGTTATAGGCAATAGCTCTTGGCTTTTTCTGGATATCATCACCGTATCAGCTATTGTCCAGTTTCTGCTGTGTGCATGTGTAGGTCGATTCCAAATCAAATGCATTTCTGATTTTCTTTTCTGATGTCCTCTGGACACTTGTGTGTTAGACTGAGCTGTCATGTTTATTATAGTAATAACACATAAACATCCAGCTTCATAAACACCAGATATTCCTCTTGGAGATTGTTTTATCAATACTAATTTTGGTCAGTCCATATATTTGAAGTACCCAGTCCAAAAATGGTCTGCTTCTGATATAAAAAGCCTGTTACAGTATATAAAATATATTCACAAGATCTAAAAATACCAACAGAAATTAATTACTTTAATTTTTCCTTTCACTCAACCTTAGTTTAGTCGTTTTGAACATGGCAGTGATAGTGTTTTGCTTGTATAGAGCACTCTGAGAACTACACATGAAAAGTCCTCCCAATATTGGACCATTTTGGTGGTGAACGAATATTTAAAAGATATGGGTGAGTGCTAAAGGTTTTATTAAGAAATTGTCTCTTTCACACCAAATCTGATCTCCTGGTGACTAAGACCTATGGGAAGTTCTAGCTGCAAATGCTTTAGACTTGATGAGAAGAGCCCTGAGCTCTCTCATAAATGCATATGTGATGGCTGATTCAGTACTAACCCAGGCCATGTCTGCACCGAGTGCAGTCGTGTCTGCAGAGGGTCAAAAAAGTCATCCCAATGTGGGATGGCAAAACAGTACGATGGATACTCTTGTATTAACGAGCTGGTTCCTTTGCTGCCATGCCACAGTCCTTCCAAGAGCTGTTTTAAATTGTAGTAGTGGAAAAGTGCTTTACCTGATAAAATCTTCCCTGAGGAGGAGGAAGAGCGCATGGCGCTACATCCCTCCCTTTTAAATATAGATGAGCCATATGTAATAAACGGTACTGTCGTCTTCGGGTTACTGACTGCTTTGAGTCTTCTTTATAAGAGAGGTCCTTGATAAATGCTGCCAGTACTATTGTGTCCACTGGAAGCAAGACTCTGACACAGCTGTGTCTGATCATAGGTGTAGTTATATTGTTACAGGAATGTGTTTATCAATAACTGTACCCATGCCAGGACAGGTTTTCTGATTTAATGACAGCAAAATAAGTGTAACGGGCAACCTCAGAACAATAGTTGAGATTTTCTTTTGAACTTGGAGAGCCCAGTGAGGAATTTAGTAATTCAGTCTACTGAATTCAGCAGATCAGAAGTGTAACTTCATTAGATGGGTTAGAAATCAAATACATAAAGAAAAACATGGTTATCTTGGTTTTGCAGGCATCTTGGGTTAGCTGTGGGTCTGAAAAGATTTGAAAACCATGGGGCTGTCCAGGTATAATGAGGAACATAAAGTCCTCTGGCATAGACCAGAAGTATTTTGGCTTGAGTGTGAAATTCCAAGGGCTGTTAGGTATTAAACAGTCTGAAGTACTGGTATGGAGTCACCGAGATGCAATAAATCACAATCATAATGCTATTTTTTACAGAGTGAAAGTAAACTTTCAAGTGTCACTTTTGGTACTGTGATCAAAGGTTTCTTTTTTTCCTCTGCTTAATCTCTTACATTTTACAACTGCTCTCTTCCTTAACAGTGAGGCAGGTTTACAAATGTGCTGTCCTGCTTCCCAACAGATGTCACCTGGCTGAACTTTACATTACTGCATGCTGTCTCACGCCCAGCCCATCCCACACACACATATGCTGGCCTCCTTGCACAAAACCACGTGCACACCCCACACACTTCTGGAGCCATTCTCTCTCCCTCTCTCCCTCACACACACTCTCTCAGAGCTTTACACCTTTTCCCTCCTGTCTCATCTTTTAGTCACTTCTTAAAGATGCTGACAGTATTTGGTTGAGACAGTCAAACCCTGAAACATTCTGAAAAGAAACGTGTTGAAACAGAAACACATGGAAAGAGAAAAAGCTCATAGTAAATTTCGTTGTATCACTTTTGCACGAGGCTTCATGTGTGGTGAAGTGAGTGATCTAGATAAGGACGCTTCAAATAGAAAAGACTTCATAGAAGAAATCTTAAATGTTATGTTAGAAAAATAAGCATGAAATCTCCCTCCTTTCTTCCCTCTGTCTCCAAAATATGCTTTACCACCCCATAGCCAGCCCCAAACTTAATATGAGGGTCTGTGTGGGCTCTAACACATGTGTGAGGGGGAGTACACATGAAGTTCCAGTCAGTAATAATCTTTCTTATTTTTTTCCTCCTCAGTTTGTTGCTCAGCCAAACTGCCAGCAGCTACTAGCAACACTTTGGTATGATGGTTTTCCAGGATGGAGGCGGAAACACTGGGCAGTAAAACTCTTGACCTGTGTCACCATTGGACTGCTATTTCCTGTGCTATCCGTGGCATATCTGATTGCACCGAAGAGCAGGCTGGGACTGTTCATTAAAAAGCCATTTATAAAGTTTATCTGCCACACCGGCTCTTACCTAACCTTCCTCTTCATGCTCCTGCTGGCATCGCAGCACATCGTCAGGACTGACCTTCACATGCAGGGACCACCTCCCACCATCGTGGAGTGGATGATCCTGCCCTGGGTTCTAGGTAAATCAGAGCCTACTGTGCCTGAGCCACAGTTGCCTGACTCGCACCCATGGCAACTGTGTGGACACTCATTCCTCATCTCAGCATCATCAACATGTAAAGAGATTTGGCAGCCGGCTTCAGTAACTGCATAAAACAGCTGGGCTCCTTCTGGAACAACAGATCCTGTTGGCCTAAGGCTTTTCTGCTGTTCATATTGCCATCTGACATGCCTTTAGACATGACCCTGAGTAAACACAGCTCTCTCCCTGCTTCCACCATGCTCTGTGTGAGGAACGGGTTAGGAATTAGCTTCTGGGCGATGCTAGTAACAAATAGTGTCACTTCTCATGCTGGCTTAGCTCTGCTGGCTGGTACATGGCAGGAGGGAGTGCCGAGAGCCTGTCTCCTGCCTCCTTCTCCCTGATCTGCTCCTGGAGCTGGTGAGCCCGTACAAGGCCTGCTTATTCCTGGGATCCCAAACTCCCAAATAGCCTACAGGAAGGCAGAAAAGGGAAGATAAATCTCACTCTGCCTTATGCCTCTCTGCTGATAAACACTGACCAAATCAATATCAAGAGCTTTAATATAAGCAGGAGAAGGATGGCATTATCAGATGGTTAAATGTGAGGCTCTTATTCTGATCTGGCTTGGGCAACCATGACTGTGAAGAAAATGAGATGTCTGTGTTCCTGAGGGTAGGATGTATGGGTGAGGTAGGGAGAAAGCAGAGAGAGACACTGAGGGAGAAGAGCAGAGAAGTGTAATTGGATATATTTTTGATGAGAGAGAAGTATTTACCCTTTCAAACTGAGCTCCAACACAACAGCAAGTGAAAACCTGTAGACTCCACTAGAAGCATGATCTATCCTCTAATTAAGCTCCCTTCTCCCTTGCTGTGCCATTAACATGTAGCACCACTGTGAGCTGGTGTGTAACTAGGAGTTCTGTTCACAGGCAATGATTTCCACACCTTTCTAGCCTCTGTCCCTACAGCCTGGGACATTTCAGTGTGAAACCCCAGATAACAGTGAATTGCCACTCTCTAGTAGGGCGTCAGTGGTCTGGAAAGGCACACTGATGCTTTGTGAGGACACCTCTCACAAACCTCAATTTATGGAGCTCTCCTTATGGCTCCTCAATGCTTCTCATGGGTCCACCTCTGCTTTCCTGTGCCTGCTGGCTCCCCTCTCCTGGTAAGACCGTGCCCCAGCTCCTCATTTCTGTGGTGGCTCTGGATCAGGTTGTTTCTGTGCTGAATGAACCTAGCTGTTCCCTGTGCCAAACTTAAAATTGCTGATGGAAAATGACATAAGAAGAAGTTGCAAACATTCACAAATCACTTTCCGTCATGACCAAGGGCACTTTGCTCCTTGCATAGCTCTACCACAGCTTAAAAATGGTAACTCAAGCCTCATTATCTTGCTAAACCGATTTATGACATTGAAATGCACGTGTTAGTAAAAACTTCAGAATAAGATGAGAAGGTTAAAGGTCTTTTCTGAGCTTAGGTGATCTCTTCACTTCATCCTTAACTTCATAGTTAAAATTGAGGGAAATGGTAGGCAAATGAAGGCAAATGGTAGCAAAGTTAATTTACAGATGAAAGAAGGATAATCCATTAAAAAAAAACCCTTTCAAAATCACCTCTCACAGCTGTCTGCTCTTCTTTTTGAGTTCCTTTGTTTCAGATAAATAGGGATATTGTGGGACAGTTTATTAAATGGAGAAATTGGAACAGTTTCACCAGATTAAAGGTTATTATTTAAGAAATATCTTCCACTATAAAAGGAGAGAACAGGCATGCACAGCATTGCTGTAACTATAGTAACCAGCAATGATAACTCACTATAAATACAGTGTATGAGTTCTTCAACAGGCTCCTCTCCATTGTTTTATTTTATTTTATGTTTTTGTATGCATGCAAAGATTTGGAGGCAACTGAATAACATTACCTTATTGGCCTTGACATTATGCTTACCTGACCATTGACCTGCTGGCTGGCAGCTGAAGAGCTAAGATTGATATTTGCAGCAGTTCATTTCAATGTTATCTGCTCTTCAGATTGAACTTTCAGGTCCTAAATCTTGAGTTGCAAGTATCTGCAATATCCTGTCGTTAAGTATGAGCAGCAATTTGGGTAACTGTATTGGCAATGCACCTGGAGGTGTATTTTGTTGGTTTGTTGGTTTTTCTTCTCACGTTTCAGGTCTTCATTCAAGGATAATGTTGTAAACTGAGTAATTAAAAATATCTGTGGGCTCTAAAGACATTCTCAGAAGCATGTAGATGATGAAGGAGCCTAGCTGCCATTTGCTTCTAAAGGGGACTTAGGCTCTCAAAAACACTTAACCAGTCATGCAATAAAGGACATTAAGGGATATACAATAAAGTTACTTAAAATTAGAATTGTATGCCAGGTGAGTTTAGCAGTCTGGTAATGAACTTCAGAAGCTGCCCCTCACCCCTCCAGCTGCAAGGAGGTATAGTGAAGGTTAGCAAGTGCCAAGGATTATTACCAGAAGGCATTTCAGAGTTGAGATCATGAGCTCTGGCCGTATCCTTGGGAACAAATATTCACCTCGCTAAACCCATACCCATATTTGACATTAGGTGAGTCATTGCTGAGGGATGCGATGCCAGGCTGCAGTGCCCTTTTTCATGCTGAGTCCTACCTTTTTTCACAAAAGGTCCCTATGGGCTTTTTGTGCAGCAAGATGCATAAATACAGTGACTGAGCACAGAGAATGAATGTAATTCTTCCCTCTTTGGTGTGATATTTCCAGGTCAGGGAGGAAATGTACTGGCATGCGTAAGCTGGTACTAGTGTTGCACGTTCTGCAGAGAAAGTCAGGAAAAATCAGTTCTGTGTAACTGACCAATGAATTACTTATAGTTTCTATGAGAGCAGACAATCTATTAGAAACTATACCAAATACAATTGCTTAAATAGTTTATTCACACAAATTTCATCTGAGCCAATCCACTCATACTAGTTATAATTAACGTATGTTTCAAGCAGTCTCCTTGTGTGTGTCTGGAGCCCTGGATAGGAAACCTTGGTCTTTTTTGTATCTCTCTAGATTACATTTCCCACAGAGTTGTAAAATGTATCATAATCAGCAGTATTACACTTCATAGAAGAGAGGAGGGATGAGATATTTTCTCCAAGCTGTTAATTTAGAATTGTCTTTTATTACATCAGATATAGAAAGTACTTTAATGGCAAATAATACCTCATCATGACAATGATCTCTTTTTCTTTCTACAGGTTTTATCTGGGGAGAAATCAAGGAAATGTGGGATGGTGGATTCAATGAGTACGTCCATGACTGGTGGAATCTGATGGATTTTGCAATGAACTCACTCTATCTTGCAACTATCTCCCTTAAAATTGTTGCCTACGTAAAGGTACAGTAACTTTGGAAAAAGAATTTGTAACTTGCTTGTGAGAACTGTAGTACACAGGGTAGAAACTGTCAAAATCAAAATTACAGATTAAAGAGAATAGCCGCTTTTCAAGCAGTGTAGTTTTGAAAATTCACCAGGAAAGCTTATTAATTTGTTTGAAGAACGATTGTTCTTCTCATCCTGACTCTTTTATTAAGACAGAAGTAGATTGTTTGGGCATTGGGTAGAAGTTCCCACACTTGCTGTCCACTTTGTAGCTACTGAGTTGCCAAAGAGATGTTTTGTTTTCCATTCTGATGCTGGACCTCTTTCAACAATGCTAGACATAGTGAAAACATGATTTTTGAATAAAACAGTAAAAGAAAAACAAGAATAGGATTATCTGAAAACATCAACAGCCAAGTTTTATAATCTGTAGTCCTACAGATCTGTAGATCAGAAGTTTGTGAAAAGACTACTAAGAGAAGCAAGCCAGGTAAGTAGGAAGCTTCCATCTGATACAAAGGAGTCAACTCATTCTCTTCAATACATAATTTTAAACTATAGGCAAGGAAATAACAAAGAAGCATGCTGGAGCTTTAACACCATGTAGATTCTTCACTGTCATGTTCCATTTATGGCGAGAATGCACATCAGAGCTCATCCTCAAAAGCATCTTCCACATTTATAAACTTCTGATGCTCCACGTTAGCATATGCACATGTTTTGAAGCCAGAGGATAGCCTGCAGCACTTTCCTTCTGTCTCTCTTTTTCAAAGACACAGATGGCCTCCTGCAAACTTCCTTATGCAGTGGCTCTCTTTGGCTTCAGTTGAAGCTGCGTGCTTGGCCTGATTCTTTTCTTGGTATGACTCAGCAGTAAATTCACTATAGTTTGTGGTTTGTGTAATTACACAGGTGTAAATCAAGTAATTTGAGTCTGCTCCTTGGCCATTTATATTTATGTGCTTCCTAGTTTTGCTGTGCTGCTGTGTTGGTTTTACCCTGGTGGAAGGGTACTGCTTCTTTTAGCCCAGCTCCTAATAACCAGGACAAGCACTTCCCCAAAGCAACCTTGTTTAGTCTCACCCTGGCACGTGTGCAGGCAGAGAGGGAAAGAGGACAAAATTTCACAAAGCTCATTGACTCCAAAATGGCAAGGCTTTTATAAAAAACCTCTTTAGCAAGCAGTTCTACTATGGGGCCTTTTTAAAATCCAGAAGGCTGCATAGTGGTAAGTTAGTTTTTCAAAGGGAAAAGCTTGAAGGTGGTTGCTGCTCCCTGAAGAGGCAGCTCTGTAACAGCATCAAAGCACAACAGATTAAGTCTTTTCTCTCCCAACATTCAGAACCAGTAAGGAAATTAGCGACTTGAATGATTGGTCTTCAAACTGTTAGCAAAACAACAACAACAACAACAAAAGGCTGGAAATTGTAATATTCACAAACAAATCCTAAAATGTTAAATCTTGTTCTTTTTCTTACTTGCACACAAATTACTAGAAGAGCTGTGCATTCACAGATTCATACAGTCACATACTGAGATTTAAACTCATAGCCAAACCACACCTACAAAGGAAATGCAGCTTTATATACTCCGTAGGAACTACAGAAATTTGCAAGGTAACTACTAGGACCTATATCCCAGCATACAAAAGAATTCTTACATGAATATATCTGTTTGAGTACAGATCAGACCCACTTGGATTAAATGTGGCTGATCTAATGAGGTCTGCTCCTGACGACGACCAATGTCAGACAATTCTGAGAAGTGCATAAAGTCTTATATATGAATAGTTCTAAACCAGCATACTCACAGAAGTTCCCTTCTGACCTGTATCACTTAGAGGTTGCAGTACGCTCTGAAACATGAGGATTTATAACGTTGATAATGACTTCAAAACCTTTTGCAACATGACTTGTAAAGGTTTTTGTTATTTATAGAACCGCCCCGAGCTGGAAAAGGCTGGTATATATGCCAATATACTGTATTCTAACACTTCTTATAACTTCAAAGGATTACATGGACATTTAGCTTTCTGCCAAATATCGGAAAAATAAATTGCATCCTGACACTAATGTTTCCCATCCTTGTTTTTACGTGGAGACTTTTTTTTCTTGATTTTACTGGTTCCAAGACCTGGCTTTAATATTCTTCAATACCAATGAAATCTTCAGGCTAATTGTAGGGTAAAAATACTTTCTTAATGAGTTTTCATTTGCTGCATTTCATTATCTTGTAATGGGGAATGTGACGGCCTGGCATAACTTATTTGTACTATCTTGTATACATCTTGTATACATCTCTGCTGTGTTTCATCTTCATCTTCTGATGCCTAACCCAAACAACTCCATCCTTCCCAGATACCCAGCTTCATTAGATATCTCTAAATTTTTCTGTTTCTTCACTACCTATTATGCTGGGCTGCTCTGAAGAGGCTACTGTTTTCCAAGCAAGAATGGTTTATAGAGGGTCAAAATATGACCCTAACAAGTTGCTTTAAAAATAGATGTGCGATGAAGAGGACCTTTTCACATACCTTTATATGCAATCTATGCTAAGCCCTAGCAGAGAGCCCCTGGGCTGCTGCATCCATCCACAGAAGAGAATCACAAACAACTATGCAAATCTGCTCTCTAGGCAGGAGAGGCTTTCCGACCACAACCATCCGCCCCCGCTGCTGGATTCTGGCAAAAAGTTAACATGTCTGCCTGTTTGTAAACATTTCAAGATCCACCTTCAAATCAAGTTAACCGACTCAGGTCATGATGTACATGGAGTAAAGAACAGTTGGGAAATGTCAGAAGCAATCAGAGGTCACACTGTAATCATATCTCAGCTCCTTCATACAGAGGAATAGTTTGAAATACCAACTTGCTTTTAGCTCTGTCTTTGGAAAAATTGTGAGCTCATGCATTGGACCTTCAGATTTAAATAGAAAGTCCCTGCAAACTCATGTGTCAGTATGATATTGATACCATTTCCATTTAAAAGGTACAAAAATTATTTTAAGAGTCCTAAACACATTGGCTCCACTATTAGCTATGTTATTCTAAGTACATTTTTGCCTTTTTATACATGTTAAATAAGCAGAGACAAATGTTAAAAGGACAATTATTCCTTAATGTTAAAATGTCTTTGACTCCATTATGTTGTGCTAGAGCAGTTACATTTATACAACCAGCTCTTTTGTGTTACCTATTTGCATCTGGCTGCACTTTGCGCAGAAAATGCTTCTGCTTTTACAGTTACATTACAAACCAAGTTAATGTTATAATTGATGCACTCAAACGTATCCAGTGCTTCAGCTGTAATTATGACCTCTGCTTTAGCAACTCTTCTAAAATTGCCATGACAAATTAACTAATAAGAAAATTAATATGAAGAAAGCATTTTGGTTCTGGGCTGTTGGCACTTTTTTTGAGTAGGGAAGGAAAGCATCCACTTCTTATACTCAATAGTTCATTGCTTTCCTTCTTCCCTCCCTTCTCCCTCCCTTGCATTCTTCCTGGAATGTGCAATATTTTGAATGTCCAGTCATATTTAGGAGGAAAAAGAAAAAAGGTAATTGGAAATTTCTGACTGAACCTGCTGAAAGGCAGTCTGAATCCCTTTAAATGTTGAAAAAGAAGGAGATTGTGTATGAATTTACGGACCTGAAGAACCAGCAAACACTGAATTCAAAATTCAAAAGGCCTGTTCTCTAAATTTAGGCTAAGAACAGCCAACGTACCAGAAGCCTCTAAAGAAAAGCTGGTCCCACAGCTATCCACATCACATGGTCATAATCCAGTAGGGACAGTTCATAAGAAGACATCATTAAACCTAAGTGTCTGCCCTGATCAATTCAGCTTCAATCCTGAATCCCAAATGTTAGTCTGACAGTAGCTGAGAATTAAGATTTTAAAAGTATTTCTTGTGTCACCAGTATCTGGTTAGTATATATATGTGAAGCATTAGTATTAGCAGGTGTGACTCAGAGTAATTACAAAATAATTCACTTTTATACCCTTGTTATTTCTTTCAGTATAATGGTTCTCGTCCAAGGGAGGAATGGGAAATGTGGCACCCGACTCTCATTGCAGAAGCCCTCTTCGCAATATCCAACATCTTAAGTTCCTTGCGTCTCATATCCCTGTTTACAGCAAATTCACACCTGGGACCCTTGCAGATTTCTCTGGGACGCATGCTGCTAGACATCCTTAAATTCCTTTTTATCTACTGTCTGGTGCTTCTGGCTTTCGCCAATGGACTGAACCAGCTTTATTTTTATTATGAGACCAGTGCCTCGGAGGAACCCAACAACTGCAAGGGGATCCGATGTGAGAAACAGAACAATGCCTTCTCCACGTAAGATGTCCTTTCCTTTCTGTTTTTAAGGTTGACTTCCACTGTTCTCTGTCTTAGCTGTCTTTGCCTGTTGTCTGTCACTGCACTGAAAGTCCCTTTATTTATTCATTCGTAAATACCAGGTGAGCTGGTTGACTGTGCGGGAAAGGTGTGAGTTAACTGGGGCAGACATTCTGCTGAGCTTTGCTGTCAGAAAGACTCTTACTTAGGTCTGGAAGTGGGAGACAATCGTTTTAATTCTGGACAAAAAAGTGTCCCTATATGATCCTGCAACTTAGGTTTTATGATGGTTATGTACAATTTCAGTATATTTGAGAAAGCAAGTATTCTTTTGCCATAATAATTGTTTTGTCTGATTCCAAAGGAAAGGAGGGGAAGCTGAACAAAATGTAGAAAACAAGGGTTATGAAAAAAAAAGGTATTAATAAATAATGTTATACAGCAACAACAACAATCTCACCTAGGCCATTTTTATGCATACATGATGTTGCAGGCTTCTCTGATTTCCTTGCAGTGGGATGAGACTAAAATCCCAGCAAAATCTTTTTTGCTGGAAATGCTGGTGCTTTATTGAGATGTTGGCATGGAAATTGCTGTGATGACAGCTGGCAGGGCTGAAAGAGATAGCACATGCTGAAAAATAACATGAATTGTATTTCTGATGTATTTGTTTTAATTACTAATAGTGGAAATAATTATAATAATCAGCCCCCACCCAATTGTTCTTGCTGCTTGCACAGTACTTAAAACACAATGTGAAGAGAAATAAATAAAGCACGGTCTAGAAAAAGGCCTACGCCCTGCAAACAAGCAAAACAAAACTGTTGTCCACCACTTTATGCTAAATTAAATAAAACTTGTCATAATGCCCAATAATTCTCCACCCTTCCTCAGCTGAAGGCTTAAGGTTAAGAAAGGATTTGTGACATATTCACACTGTTATCAATAGCAGATGATGGCTGAGGCCACATGACTAGGTTGGAAGAGGAAAGGCTCCAACGTTGTCCTGTGGCCTCCCTCCTTAAAAGAAGTGGGGGATTTTCATGGGATAGAGTCCAGCCTTACAAAAGCATCATGACCTGGTAGACCAGACGTGCTGCCGTTTTCCACTGCAGAGCAGGAACACCATAGGCTTGATTAATTTTCTCATTAAACCCATCTATATCTGGAGGAAGTGAATGGAACTGCACTGTGCTAATGAAAAACAGAATTAAAGACTTCAGTCTTTTTTCTATTTTAATTGCTTTGCACGCCCCAGAAATGTGTTGTGCTGCCCTTGCAAAGGAATTAAATAACAAATACTATTCCTTGATCTATGTCCATATTGATGCAGCAGCCAGAGGGAGAAATGTTTAGCAAGTACAATGTTTGTTAAGTGGCAACTTCTAGCTCATGAAGGGTCAAAACCACAAAGTTCGGGACTAGAGCCTGCCTTTCCCTGGAGCTATGGTGAACAGATGTATTCAGTTCTGCATTCTGGTTTGGACCTGTCTCCATTGCAAATGAGTTGTTTTACAGATTTCACTGTCAGCAGGTTAGTGGAGAACACAACAGCAGGACTGGACTAAAGAAAAAGAGCTTTGGGTCAGCAGGGAAAAAAAAGATCCTTAAGTCTGTAAGAAGGTATAATAACTTGGGAACTAGAAATTATAGAGAACCACTTAACAGAAAGTGTGCAGATCAGCTTAAATACAGACCACAATTTCTCCCACCCTAACATTCAGTTTAAACCCCCTGCCAAGGAGAATGTAGCACAGAAAGGAAATTGAGGGGGCTCAGCCTTTATGGCAAAGGTTTGTTTAAAACAAAATCGCAGTGGGAGGGGATCCATTAGGACTAAGGTCTCCTGGCAGGGGACAGAATGCTCTGCAGTTACTTTTTGTTTGAGACTTGCTTAAGAAATTTATTTAACGTGTTCTTAAAAGTTTAAATAGTCATTATTAACACCCCCGGCACAAGCTGACATTTGGCCCTTAAGCAGAGGCACAGCATGGGGACTGGCTCAGAACGAGCAACCTGCAAAACAGAAAATTACCTTGTGGGGCTGGGGAGAGCAATGGCTGGAGTGAATTCAAGTCAGAGCTGGTGTTACCTCAGGTTTGCTCATAGTTCATCCCTAATGAAAGGATAAATGTAAAAAGCTTTCAATCAGTACCCTTTGATTCCTACCAGCATTTCTAAGCAGTCGCACAATAAGATCTAATTTTGTAAGGGAAGGAAAAGCAGGACGCAGCTCATGTTTGTACAGCTTGTTTAAAATGTGACACCTATTTACTGCTGCATTATTTCCTATTACTCCCAAAGGATGGGTTTAATATTTTCTTGGTGAGGAAATTTTCTGCATCGCAAACACAGATCATGGAAAAGTAATATTCCTTTGTGACAGCAATGAGGTGAAGTCATGAATAATTTAAGGTTTTTATGCTTTGGCCTCAACATCCCTTAGAAAGCAGAGTGCCTACTGCTTAGGCAAACAATTTGAAAATATGTTTATTGCTGTGCTTCTGGCAACTGAAGGACGGAGAAGAGAGAGGAAGAGGAGGAAGGGGTGGAGGAAGTCACACATTGCTGTCTGCTGTGTGGTTCTCACTGGAGGGTCATGTTGGTCACTGGGGCCATTTCTCCAAGGGCTGCAGGAGGTGAGGAGAGTTCCTGTGGCAGAGGGGGGCACTTGCTGTCTCTAAGCTGCTGTGGAGTGTGGTGGAGCTTTGAAATTTCTCCTGTTCACTTAAAATATACTTGGAAGGAGGGGATAGTCTCTCAATCACAATTTCCAAAATTATTTTCTTTAGAGTTGCTTCTCTGAAGTAGTGAGCCCGACCTGAAACACTGTGAAAAGAGATTGTGGTTCTGGCCTGTCATTAAACACTGAGGAAAGAGTAACTTAAGGCTTTCTTCTATGTAAAGTTGCAGAAACCAGTTGCTGACTTTTTCAAGGAGGACTACATGTCCTCATGTAAATGTGTTTGCCTTAGTCTGGGCCCAAATTATTGGTACTTTTACTGCTAATAGTTAAAATAAGTTAAAAGATAGGTAGTTATCCACCATTTTTTAGTAGAAGAATGCTTAGCATTCTTTGGTTAATCCTTATTTTACCGCCTCACTTATTAAATACATTTAACTAACAAGTTGACTTTTGGGAGAAAGCATTTTTGCTTTAAAGAGTCCTTATAATTTTGGCCAGTAAAAAACATAACATGCAACCACAAAATATAAAGAAACTAAATCCCCATATAAAGCAGAGGGGTACATATGGAACAGATGCCTGGAGAAGCTGGGAGAACAGATTCCTGGTATGTCAAGTAAAGCATTTCAGTTACTTGTATTGATTTTTTTAGTAGGAGTATTTGAAAATACCTGCTGACCTCAGGCCAAAATGGAACCTCTTAAACAAGCATATAAATATCATGTTTTGATGATATGTCATTTATGCCATATTTTGAAAAGCTGAAACAAAGAAGCCCAGATAGACCAATTATTTAGATTGCTGATTATGTATTTGACGTGGTTGTGAAAGGTCACTTGTCTCTGGCTGAAGCAAATAGAGACCTGGGATGATCTCATCAGCTGTAAAGCACAGTGAGGTCAGGTCTAGTTCATCTTTGGAAGGAAGACTTCAAAAGAAGAAAACCTTTCGAGCTGAATTAATGTGATGACTCCCTTTCATCTGAGTCATTACTGATCAATTGTTGCAGCATCCTATTGAGGGCACTGCATTGTGGTGGGTGGGAGCTGCTGCACAAACAAGCCATAGTGACCAGCATTTTTGGCCAGGTGCATTTCTAACAGACAGGGTGTTGGCACACTGGGGTTCACCTGCAGCCCCAGTAATTGCAAGGTCTCAGCCTCCATTAGTGCAAAAGGGGCAAGTGATTGTGATTTCTCGCATCTGCTACAAATGGTGCCTCGCTGTTGTGCACTATTTAACTACTATCACCATGCTGTACTTGGGGATGGGTTTCCTTGAACACTTAGTCTGCAAACATGTTAATGATGCAGGCACTGATTAAACAGGAGTGTTTATATCTAAAGATAACAGCAGTATGCCAGCATGGCAATTTCAGTTAGAGGGAATATATTGTGGCTGTTCTTTGCGTGTGTGTAGAGCGGAAACGGGTTCCTTGAGGGCAGTTAGGCTCATTGCATCTCACGAGGATGTGGACAGGGCTCTCTGACAGGTATCAAATGTTGTTGATGTAACACAGCTCTCACACATGTTGGCCAATGGGTCACTGTGGCTGGAGTGGAGACTGCTTTCCGGGGAGAATAAATGGCTGTACTGAGCAGCTGCTCTGTGGTGTCCCAGGCTCCCGATGTCGATGCGCTCCTCACCTGAACAAGGCATTGTTTTTCCATTCCCCAGAGTCAGGTAGCCAAGTAAAAAATCTCATTTTATTTGCAGACTTTTCGAGACCCTCCAGTCACTCTTCTGGTCTGTGTTCGGTCTGCTGAATCTCTACGTCACCAACGTGAAAGCCAGACATGAGTTCACAGAATTTGTTGGGGCCACTATGTTTGGGACCTACAACGTCATCTCCCTTGTTGTGTTGCTGAACATGCTCATAGCCATGATGAACAACTCCTACCAGCTCATCGCCGTAAGTTATCTCATTCTCTCTCCCTTTTTACTTTTATTTTTCCCCATGTTTTTCTCTCATCTGTTTGGCTTCTAGCAAGTATGTATCTTCTGGGATGCTGGAGACTGCTGCCCCCAGTTTTTGACAGCAGATAGCTGGGATTTGTACTCACTAGCCTGAATCATGCTTGCGGAGGAGGTTTTGCTCTGTTTGTAATTCTTAGCTGGAAAAGGCTTATCAGCTGTGATCTGCCCTGTCTTCTGCAGAGTAACCTCACTGATCACCTTGTCATTAGCAGCTGATTTACTTTGTAGCAGAGAGGATATATAAAGGGCAGCCTTCCCACTTGAGGGTGTGTTTCCTATTACTGTTTCCCTGTTTGAAACTCTGTGTATCAGGAGCCCAGTCCTGTAATTTCTTATTCCGCAGTCTTCCCACTGAAATTAGATCATTTCCATCCATAACACCAGCCAGCCTCCTGGCAGCTGACTCTGTAGACCCCTAATCTCAGATTTCGGAGTAGCCTCAGTGCAGGATGGATCCGAGCTGAGGAAGCTCAGGGTTGCCAGTTGGCTGTAGAGCCAGTTTCAAATTGAACTTTATCTTCATTTGAATGTTCAAATGAATGTTCTACTGTAATCTCATTCCGTGTACCTAAAAAACAATCTGTGTACCTAAAAAACAATCTGTACATTGATGATTAAATTTGCCAACAGATTGAAAGCTAAAGCAGCACAGCTCTGCGTTTTAAGGCTCTTCAGGTAAACTACACAAAAACAGTATGGAAGGAAGCTAAAAGTTGTGTGCACAGAACTTAAGGAAAACCAGTGGGCACATACTTTCCAGTTCTGATGCATAACATGATAGGTTTACAGATAGTGAGGTGATGAAGTGTTGCATCCTTCTGTGAACAGAAACAGGAGTTATGAAAGTCATATGTGTCCTTAGCTGGTCACTCAGAAGTACAAGGCAGAGATTTCCTTCTCTGCTTTGGGTGACTCTTGGATTTACTTTAGAAGACAAAGGACAAAACAGAGAAGAAAAGAATAAGCATCAGCTCTCCTACTATTTTCATTCCCAGCTTCCTGGACAAATCTCTGGGGAAATGTATGGGTGAGCTCCTTTCCTGGAGCACAAGAGACAATATTGAGTTGTCTGCTTGAACGGGTTGCACAACTGCTGTTGATCATCTGCTGATTCAAGTGGTGCCTAGATTTTGTTATCCAGTCGATCTGAGCAAATCAGTGATACTTTCCAACATCTGATCTTTATCACATTAAAAAGTATGAGAAAAACTGGGCCACTGACCTTCCAAATGAGCAGAAAAGCAGCTTATCACAAAGGCATCTCTGCTTTATCAGCCTGTTTCAATGCTTTAAGTGCTTTCTCTTTGTGCAGTGCTACTCGTCACATTCCAGGGAGACCGGAATGAGGGGCAGAAAACAAAGATAGTCTCCTTGGCCATTTTCTCCCATTCCTCTTCCTTTATTGTCATCAAATAGGCTTGTCACTGACACAAAGCCCAAACTTAAGATTGGCATAAGAATAGCAGTATTTGCTATTCACTGGGGTACAAACCACTCATCATTCTTTTCCCTGAATAATCTGAGTGATGCAATGACACATTACAAACAATCCCACATGACTTAGAGAGACCCATCATAACAATTAACTGAAGTGAATGGTCCAGAGCAGACTGTTGAATTGATGTTTTTGTATATGGTGCAGTTGGGAACAGTGAGTTGCTCCATCAGAAAATATGCTTGTGAGAGACCCGAGGGTAAAGGACTGAGTTTACCAGATAACCAAGGCATAAGACACAACTCAGCGTGCAGCATGAGTCCCCTACTCAGAAGAATGACAGTGGAAATGGTACAGGATACTTCTTTGTCACTTAAGCTGTCATATTGCAATTGCTGCTGAGAGCAGTGACGTTTCTTGGGAAGGCAAGAGGCAGTCGCTTTCAGCCTCTTCTCGGGCAGTGCATGCAGCTTGTTTTTTGAAGCTAATATTTCTGCATGTTCACGGCATTCTCTCAGGGACAAGTTTTCTTCATGTGTCTTCTAGGGGTAAATACCAATTAATCTCTTCCCTGAAGAAACCAACTCATTAATAACTTGAGCTTTACAACTGTGGGTCATTTTTTAACCTCCTGTAATCAGGTCTACACCTTTCTGCATCACAGTAGACTGGTTGCTAGACTGGGCATTTCTTCCTCCCGGTATTTATATCACATTGAATGCACGAGTAATGACAGCATTCCAGGGAGGGAGAAGGGGAAAGGACCCAGAAGCCCTTGGAATGGGGTGGAGGTCTTCTCAAATACATTGGTAGGAAATCTTGTGCCATGTGCAGGACTCTGCAGAGAAATAAAATGAGCTAGACATCAGGGATGAGAGTGCATCTCTGTTGTTGATTTCCCTGCTGTGGACCAGTCAGGACATCTTAATTAATTCCACTTGTTAATGAGCCAGTGGCACTGCTGCAATGCAAACAATCTTTCTCCCCTCCTTTCTTCCAGAGATGAATATGTTAATGTACTTGTAGCAGTTATTCTTCAGGTTAGCTTTTCTCCCTTGTCTCATACATACATGAATTTCTGCTGTGAGGTTACAGAATCTAAGCTGCTCTTTCTTCGCTCTTTGTGGGGTCTCCCCAGTATGGGGGTTAGGGCTTGGTAGTTAATTAAGCACTGTAGGCACACAGCATGAAACCACAGGGTATCTGTGGAAGACAGAGCAAGGCAAGCAAAGAGTAAAACCTCCACGCAGCTTTGAGTGATTCCTGACTCACAGAAGGAAGAATTTTTCTGCCATAATTTTGTTGGTTTTTTACTAAGCGATTTCAGACTTCAATAAATACATTTTTTCTAGGGGTACCCTGAAGCAGTTTCAATCTTGACTTTTTTCACACAGCCCATTTTTCTCTTTTGCCAAACCATTGTCAGGAGCTGGTTATGAGAGACACTATGTTTCACCGGCAAAGCAGACAAAATTCAAATGCACACCAGAATTTCCATAAGCTTTGTGCTGTTTCTGTATGTGAAGATCAGAATGTTCTATACAAGCAGCACAGAATGCAACTGGATGCTATGCATTGCTGGGTCTCTCATCTCAAATCCTTACCGGACATGACAGAAATCACCTGATGAATAGAAGAGGAATATGTCACGATGACAAGAGGAAGGACAATCAAACTTATCTGAGAGTAGCCAGGTGGCTCCATCATTTGTGAGTGGCAGAAGGTAACTGAGTGGGTAATGAGGACACTTTAAGTGATAGGCTATTATCCATAGGATTGCCACTTGGCTGCATCTGAAGTTATACAATCCTTCTGCCAGTTTGTAATTTTTTCAAAACAATATGATAGTGGGTGTTACTAGAGGTTCCGGGGTGCAGGTGCATTTTGGCCTTTCTGGTGCCCTGGGGTGCAGGTACAATTTGCAAGGAATTAGCAATCTATGCTTATTTTCTGAAAGCATGTTCCTTATATGATATTCTGGGAAGTCATGCAGGAATTAGTCACTGGAACTGTACCAACAGTTCTGACTCTGCAGCCACAGGACAATGGGAAGCAAGATCGATGGAAGAATGGCAGCTAAGACCCATCTGCAGGAGAAAAACCATAGGGCTGTGAACTCATCATCTGAGTTCCAGGTGAGTTAGAGCGATTAAGTGGTGCACAAACAGCACTGCAGCACTAGGCATCCCACTGACATATGAAGGAGAGATGTAAGCACTTACAGCTTTCCAATCTTTTAGGAAAGTACAACGACGCTTAATACCTCAGGAACAGCGTCACACCAAACTAGGTCTGAGAAAAATTACCTCTAACTACTGTGCATGAAAGTGGAGGTGTTGTAGCTTTGAGTGCGTCATTCATGGTGTATGTGTGATGTTGGAATAATGACTTAATTATAGCAGTACGTATTAAGTTATGAAATTGTTTTGTGTATTGTGTTTTGTATCCTCCTGTCAGTTTGTACGTCTGTTACTTCAAGCTAGTTCATCTCAGACAGCTGTTACTGCAAAAGACAGCTGCATGTTTAATTTTTTTAAGTGCATCTCTGTGAGTAGTGTGTATGACCAAATTGAAGCATAGTTGCCAGTGTTTGGATTGGAGAAATGAGGGCATTGGACACCAAACTAGGAGTGCAGTTTTAAATGATGGAATGAAATAGAGTGTATTAGCACATACTGTGGAGGACTAGAATAAAAATTATAAGTATTTTGCATAGCAAAACAAAAGCTGTACAGTAAACAGAAGCAGTTGGTATGTCCAGCTAAAAATAAGTGGTCACTTTCAGGAAATTTTGACTGTAAGTGTAGGGATGTTGTACGTGGAATTTTCTCAATTTTTGCAGAGAAGGGAGCTTAGGAATTAAAGCAAGAAGAATATAAAGATTTTTCACCTCCTCATTATATTGTTTCCACGATGACTTTGGATTTCCACTAGGAAGTGGTATCAAACTTTTCTTGATCTACAATGAACAAGAATTCCTCTAGTTTTCTGCACCAACTGAACTCCCTCAGCACCATGGCAGTAATTGCTACCCAGTTTAATTCACAGCAGCAGCAGAAATTCTCTTCCCCACTGTGATCTATGACCCTTAGGACTGTAAAAAAAAAATATTGCACCTCCTCTGCTTGCATGACCTGCACAGTTCGTAGCTTTGCTAAGGAAAAATTTTACAAATCAATAAACTTAGTTCAGGATACTGGACATTCTGCACAGTCCCTGCATGTGGCAGGCTTTGGGGTGGCAGATTGTCCCCCTATAGAGGAAAGGTCAGCTCCAAAGCCTAGACTCAAATCTAAACTATTATAAAGCATCAGGAAGTGTTCATCTAACAAGTGCCATTTGAGGACCATTAATTTGAATTTCTTAGGAGAAATTGAGATGTGTTTGGTTTTTTAACTCTCCCATACAGCAGGAAATGAAATTATGCTCGTTATACTCTTGTTGCCAACGTGAGCTGGGATTAATGTCTCTTGAAGCTTTTTATGGTGTAGCAAAATAACTAGGCCCTAGAAAGGGGGTTAAATGACTCCTTGGTTTGCTGGGTGAATGAAATATCACTGCCCCCCAGTTTTCTGGCCCTCAGTGGCTCCAGCTGACCAACACGCACATCCTGCTGGTCACTGCCCTTATGCAGACCCTTTTTCTGGGTGTAGGTAATAAGCTCAAGTCTTTTCTTCATTCTACTATGCAACTGTAATTACCCAAATCTCAATTACTGTGCTACCCAAACTCATCTGTGTCATCAGTAATAATTAATTGAAATCGCAAATTCTCCTGAACTTACTTAGTGCCTATTGTGACACTTGGACAGGCAGATTTCTGTTACGTTTTTCCCCATGGAGTGTGATTTGTGTGAAGAAATGCCAGACCCTGCTCTCCAGTTCCCTCCTGGGGAGCTGTAGCACATCTTTAGAGGAGTGGGATTGATTCCCAAGGCTGGATGCTCTCTCTGCAGTTTGTGACTGGACGCGAGGGACTTCCAGCAGATTTTTATTTGAAAGTGAAGGGAAATGCGTTGCGGCAGCGGTGTGCTGTGATGCTACCATACAGCGAATGGCCTGTGTGTGAAATTAGCCCTGCAGCCTTGCTCTAGACTGGCAGGCAGCTTAATTGCTTTTTGTTAGCAAGCTAAAGAATTCATTTGAAGGTGTAGAACTGTTTGTCTTTTTGCTGGCTTTGGCCTAATTACATATAACCCATGGACTTGAATCAAGTTGTTAATATTCATCTGGTGTTTGCAGAGCCTCTAAATGGAAGCACTCGATGTGCGCTGACTTCACATGCTGCATCTTTCTTCTGTTGTTTGACTAGACAAAGCTAATTCTTCTTCCTAGGGCCCAATCCTGCAAACCCCTGCTCATACCAGTATTGTCAGTGGGATCACAAGGTTAATCCTTTCTGTTGTTTTTAATCTTTGAAAATCCAGATATTTATCTGACCCTGCGTACCACCGTGGCCAAACCAATCTGGGGCTTATTCAGAGGAGCAGAAATGTTACTTTTAAGCAAAAACCAAGATGAGCTTGCAATCTGCAGATGACCCTCGGCTGATTTAAGATATTACAGGGAATCTTCTGGCATCTATATGGGTGGGTTCTCTTTTCTTTTGGCGTAGTTAACACACCAGTTCCCCACATGACAGGTCAATAATTCTCTGCCCATTACGTGTGAAGCAGCGCAGCAAGGTTTGCTCTTGCTACATGATAGAAGTTGATGTATCCAGATGGAACCACATAGGTTGCAGCCCCCTGCATTATCCCATCTTTTATTTAGGCCTGACAAGCTCAATTAGCATTATCTTGTGCTTCTGCATCAAGGGGATTTTGTTAAAAAGGCAGAAGAAAAGGCAGATAAAGGAAAAATATTACTGAGGAAAAAGCAGTGAAAACTAAAAAGGATTTATCTGGGATGAGCTTTCACCCAATAGTGCGCAATGGGAACAGCTATATTAAGAATCCTCTGAAACGGGACTTTTTCGATGCCAGTGCTTCACAGATTTCCTTTTCAGCATGCTGCAATCTAGCAAATAAGTTGATGCTGATTATAAAGGTGAAACAGGATACCTGCGACTCCATCCAATTAAATGGGAAGATGTCTAATAATCTGGATGCTGTGCTGTAGCTCCTCATCTGCAATTCTGTTCTCTGGTCTGGTCCCCAGCTCCTTGGCTGCAGACCCTGATCTCAGAATCTGGGAAGCAAAGAGGGGCTTTGTCTCCTGGATCACTGCTATCTGCTCGGCTCAAGGTTCACTTTGTGACTTGAGCTCTCTCATACATTTATAATGGTTCCCTTTCTTTCAGCTTAAGGATATATTTAAATGATATGGGTGTTTAGCTAGGATTTTTCATTTTTGAGCAATTTTTCAATTTTTGGCAGCAAAGCTCACGCATTTAAGTGACTGTGCAAACAGGCTGACTTTCAGAGGTGTCGGGCACTTGCTTCTCCCACTGGTGCTATGACCTTTACAGACTCAGTAAAAGACAGTTCAGCTCCACTCCTTCACTGAGGAAAGGCAATTTATGACCAGTGATAAAAGAACAAAATGCTAAAGCCTTTGGTCCCTGAACACTTGTACATGATTTTGTTGCTTAACTATGGAAGTTTGGGAATGATGATTTTATTTTTTTGGTTACTTGTGGAAAGGATATAAAGGGTGTGTATATATGCGCGTGAAAAGGTTGAAAACCCCGAGGAGATATAGCAAGGCTCAGAGCTTTGATTCAGGGAAATTCCAGCAACACATGAAACCAGCTCCCAGGCCCAGACTAGTAATGAATTTGCTGTGTTACTACCCTTCTGGTCAGCTTGATGTGACCATATATTCAGGTAAACGTTTCTGTAGCACGGGAGTCAGTGGCAAAGCCCATCAAATGTGCTTTGTGATTATTCATAATCAGAGCTCAGATCTAAAAGTTACAAATGGCTCTAAATAACACATTAAAGAAACTGTTAGGCCTTTAAATACCTTTGCAGCAGCTGACATCATATTTCCCAGCTGAAATCACATCCTTTTAATGGTACAGACTGGATCCTGGGATCTGAAATTCACACATGGATCCAAACTGGATTTTTTCTTCTTGGGACAAATTTCTCTTGGGAAAAAAAAAAAAAGGGGGGGGGAAACAAGGAATAACTAAGAAGGGATACAGAGAAGTTCCTGATTTTCCTTTGTATTTGGCTCCCACCAGTCCAGCAATAAATTTCAAGACATTTCTTCTTCCTTGGAAGAGTCAAATCTCAGGCTGACCAGCTATGCAGAAAAAAAAATAAAAGATAATATTCTGTAAAAAAAAAAAAGTGCAGGTAGAAATGAGTCAAAGTTCTTCTTTTTTTTCTTTTTTTTTTATTCCCACAGTACTAAGAGAGTCATCAACACTCAGCACTTTGGGTTAGACATACCTTCTCAGCCCACCGTTTCTCTATGGACTTGTGTGAATTACTTGATTTTGACCTGGCTGGAGGTAGTTAACATTATCAGCACAGATGCACCTTTATCTCTCTGACTTTCAGCATGAAAAGAGGCTCTTATCAGGCAGTGATAAAGGAGAGAGAATGGATGGCAGGAAGAACAAAGCCTTAGTGATATCTTTCTCATTGTTTCTTCCTGCTGAGGCTTTTTTAGAGACCTATTTGTCTGCATGACCTCTACTACTGAGCTGATTTATTTTATTATTAAAATAAAAGCTGAACTTTGCTGGAATATGAGTGAAGAAAAAAAGGTGCTAGTTCAAATAATTTAACTGCACTAAAACCAGCACAACTCAGAGTTCTCTGTGTTTTCTCAAATACAATATTCCCTGGCCTTCTCATTAGCTATCGTTGCCATCCAATAGGCTGGAGGAAGATGAAAGGTAATTGATATATACATAACCTGAATACATTGTGGAATGTAGTGTATTGCAAGCTATAATAAAAATTTTAATTATGAATGTATTCTGCACATGGAAGATATAAATAGCAGAGATGCTAAAGCATGCACTTTCTGAGTACAAACAAACTGATTCCCCAGAGCTGGGAAAATCAGCCAACTTGCAGTACGGAGGTCCGTTCTGGGGAAGCGATGGTCAGTGCAGCAGCTCATCTACTAGCTCTGCTGTGGTGTCACTCAGGAGCAAATGCCCATGCTCTTTGCTTGACCTTGTGTGTTTGGTAGCCATTGGTAGTTTTCTTTTCCATTGCAACCAGTGACCTACCTTGTTTCCATAATTTCCAAGCCTGGCTGAGTATCCTTCATTTCAGTGGCCAGTCCTGCCCAAACCATGATACTGCGCTGCAAAGATGGAGTCCTTTATCTACCTTACTATAAAACACAGTCACCATGTTATATGTCTTGTTGGCACTGAACTGGCCATTCCCTTGATCTGTTTGAAGTAGTGGATCTCAGACATAGCAAAATTAAGGAAGCTTTTCCTAACTTTCTCTGTTATAGCACGTTCTTTTATGGGCTCTACTTTTTTTTCTCTCTGCTCTGTTTGATTTCCTCACTTAAGGGCCTTGCTGCCTTTTGCCAGATAAGGCTAGCTCTTTTCTGAAATCAAGTCTTTACCTGTATTGTGGCACAAGTATTTGATTTTCTTGCATCCTAGTGCTGGTATTTATTTATGAGTATTTCTTCAGGACATGCCTATGCTTGAATGTCCTTTTCCTTTCCAGTGCTGGAACCGAAAATGCCCTGCATCCCTGGCTGAGCTGCTGCCCGGGAGCAGCTCTCCCTCCCCGTGCCGCACGCTCGGCCTGTGCCCATTTGCCTGTGTCGTGTGCTCACGCCTGGGGTTTGCTTTGCGGCTCTCCCGGCACCTCTCCCCTCACATCAGGGCGCTCCCCTGCTTTGCGTGTGCTGGTGTGCATCTGCTGTGGGCTCTGTTCTCCCCAGAGCATTGCCACAGGCTCCTCTGCAAAGCCCTGCCTGGTTGGCACGGGGCCACTGCAGCTTCCCCGGTGTGAATGTCTGGTAGATGGTCAGGGCTCCCTCTGCGTTACCAGTGCAGCGGTGATTTTGTGCTAGCCGGTACTTTCATCTCTTCTCTGGCCGTCTCATTCCCTAACTGTTCTAATTGCTTTTTCTAATGCTAGATTGTCCTCCTTTAGTATGTTTTCTTGTATTATTTTTGAGAGCGATCCTATTAAGTTCTTATCCTTTGGTACGTCATCCCCAGCTTTGAAAGCAAAGTCATTTGTTGTCAGCTGCAGCTGAATTACCTACGCATTAATTGCCTTTGTAGGTCTCTGATTTTTCTCACAGTCTTTTTTTTCCTTTCTATGACATACTTTTCTTTGAAAAATAGCATCATTTACCTCAAATAGTCTGCTTCGATTTTTGCTGCTTGCTTCTCTGAGCTCGTCATTAAACCCTCAAGCTCTGCTGAAGTTATTTCCAGTTTGCCCAACACGTATTACAAAATTAACAGCTTTGAAACTGCACAAGAGTTGTCTGTGTTGGGTTCTGTAAAGATTAACTTTCTCCTGACCCTCTTTCTGTGATGCTTTCTGTTCAGGTCACACAAGGGTACATTTCTTGTGCTAGCCTGCTTGAAGGCCATTGCTGATCTATTTTCTGTGCTGTTTCCCTGCTCTGGGTTTAGCAAAGAGCAATAAAGAGACATGTGAGATAGAAATATACTAAACAAAGTTTAATGACTTGTGCTCTTCACAGCGTAGCTAATTACACAGCGAAAAAGCACCTTTGAAGTTTCTGTGCCTTTCAGGCAACGAGCCTCCCTTACTCAATAGGCTGCAAATAAGATCTGTCAGTGAGCACCTTGCAGAGGGGAACGCTGCGTCTGCCCACCCTTCCTAGAGCAAAGGACTACAGTTTGGGCACTTCCTAATCTCGTGGGGCTGCTGCTGGCACCTTCTGGGACAGCAGCAGAGAGCAGTTCTGCTATTCCTGATGCAGAAATCACACCGGCTTCTGCCAACATTCCCAGCACAACGGCAGAGCTTCCTGTTCCTCCTTCCGAGGAGGCACTCGCCACAGCCAGCCAGCCTGGTCCTGAGGGCATTGTCACAGCCATCCATATCTGCATCTGACAGGCAGCAGCCCGATTTCCAGCTTAGCCTGCTGCCTGTTGTATAATAAAACACAAGAAAGGCACACACAGCCCTTTTTGTGCCAGCTAGAAAGAAACTACCTATCTTTTTATGTTATTCTTCCCGAATGGGTGTGGGGAGGATTTGCATGCCAAGAACACACCTGAGGAAGGGGCAGAAGCCCTTGTACACCTCTGTGTGGCATAGAGGAGCTTAAGTAGCTGATTATCTCGTGATTGTTTTACAGTAGAAAAGTTTGTAGATCCCAGAGCACCTGGCTGCTGACGGTACCATCATCTCAGTGTTACGTTTTAGCTGAGTGTTTGTCCCATGGCTCTGCTCCATCCTGACCCAGCACTAACCACAGTGTGCAACCGCAGAGTGTGGGAGCTGCCACAATCCATGTCAGCCTGTTGTTCCTGAGCTAACGTAAACTCAGGGCTATCCCAGTGCTTTCAGAGATGCTGATTCAAGAGTCATGAGATCAGGCTCCTGTGCCCCTATTTGCCACAGCCTTCCCATGGGACAGCCCTCTGCTTCAGCTCCTGTCTGCTAAGTTAAAAGTAACAGCGTCTTCCTCCATCAGCTTTCCAGCCACAAGGGAGCTGAAATAATGCCAAACACATGAAGAGGCTGAGGAACCTGGAGGCTGCAGCAGTGGCAGTCTTCTCATGCAGAGAACTGAAACAGCCTTCCATTGCTGGGGCCCTGCTGGCTGGTCAGGACCAGCTGAGAAGCTGGCTGTTATTTGGCAAAGTATGATCTAAACCATACGGCCCAGCAAGGAGATGGTGATGGAAATCTTTATAGAAAACATTTCACAAAATGTAAACAACAGATTTTCTACACAGAGATAAAGATGGAGATTAATGCTTGAATTATCCTGGATAATTAGTGTAGCAGGTAATTATTTAAAATCTGGCACATCTGTGAATACATCACTTTGACTGAATTAGAAAATCCTTGCAACCGCTACAGTAAGTTGGCTTCAGTGATCCCACGGGGAAATCTTTATAGGAGATTAAGTCTCACTTCAAATGGCAGAGATTTGCAAGAGGATTACGTGGCCAATATGGCACATTTGCATTGTGATAGTAAGTGATACAGGGTTTTTTTCTCACAGAGAAGCCGAGTGCTGGTTTCTTTGAGTTCATGTGTTCTTTGAGCTCGAGGGCTCAGCCTTCTTAAGAAGTAGAGTGTTTTATAACTGAAATGATGAGCAGTGCTTGAAAGAAAATGGTGGGAAGAACAAGGGCAAGAGCAACAGAAGCTCAAAAAGAGGACAGTGAAATCTAAACTTGGATTTAAATTCCTAAAGCAACAAGGTCACACTTGAAAAGCTACTGGGTATGTTTCTTTAGCTTGTTGTAAATGTTGCCAAAAGTTGTCATCTAAGAACATTGTATAAAATGCCACAGGTCTATGAGGATCCTGTGGTGGCTCCTCAGTGGGTCTGCTCGAAGCTCCTCACCACGGGGAGGGCTGCGGGGCACATCTTGCACTGCTGAGCTCCCCTTGGTGCCTGCCCTCTGCCAGTGCTCCCCGTGCAGGGCAGAGCTCCTGTGCTCCCTCCCGTCCTCTCTCTCAGGAGCCTCCCAGGGTTATGTCCGTGCCGGCTGTCCCTGGGAATGGGCTCTGACACACCATCTCCCGTGACCCACCTCTGGAAGTCAGTGGCTAGTGCAGCACTGCTGCAGGTGGCACTGCACCCTCCAGTAGGTCCAGGCTTGTCCATCGCAGCTTGTCCATCACTGCATAGCTTTGTGGGGTGTGTGGTGGCCAGGAGCAGGCTGAGAGATGGAAGGGCTCCTCGGGTTGGACTTTCACTGTACTGGCTCGCTTTGGGTGTTCACCTACATGGAATCTTTGCAACAGCTTTGATGCAAAGCAGGCTCAGACTCCAGCAGCGTTCAAAAATGTAAATCTTGCCCGGTGGCCTGCAGTCACTGGGGAGATACACCAAAAGCCTGCAGTGCGTCTGGTGGCCCACTGGGCCACGTTCACAGCCAACACAATGACTGATGTACTGGCTGTAACTGATGAGTGCTTCAGGTGTGAATTGGGTATGGAATGATTGCTGAAGCACGGTACTCTTGGTACTCGGCACAGGGAGGAGAGTTGGGAAAGCTGTAGTTTCGTGTGCAGATTTCACTGCTTACAGCACTAAAGAGAGCTCTAACCAAGAAAATGGTGGTTTCCTGGCACACAAAGACATTCTCAGTAAAATTGAAATGCCTCTTTCCAGTATTTGCAACACAAAACTGCTGCCAGGAGCCCTCATCTGATTTGCTCAGGTTCTCAAAACATCAAGGTGAATAATTGAGACAGTCTAAGCTTGTAAACCCTGGGGAATTCACAGCAATAGAAAAGAGAAAGAAAAGATACTTTAAGCTTTGTACAGAGGGTCTGTCTTTTAAGAGAAGTTACGTTGCACTTATTGGCTGAGACGAAGCAGGAAGAAATAGAGGTGGGGCTGAAGCCAGCATCCACCAGCCTCACCCACAGACACATTTAGATCAACAGCACCTGCATTCAGCCCCTAATCAAGCCCATGTAGTCCCCTTAAGCTATTTTTAAATGAAAGAACAAAAAGAAAACAGTCTGTGCAGAAAAACTCTTTGGCCCTTTTCTTCCTTCCTTTCCCAGAAACGAAAGTGCAATCCCCAAGCTATAGATTTGCCTTATCCTCCTCTACAAACAGCATTCAACATCCACTGCTAAATCACCTCTGCCTTTTTTATAACGGGCTGAAAGAAATTGCTGCCAAGTCACCACACCTGATCCCACCTCACCGGACCTTTGACAGACCTTTGTAGAAGGGAAGGGTGTGTTTATAACCTTCTCCAAACTACCTTCTCCCTTCTGACTCCTCAATAGGATATTTACACCTGCCTCTGTATTGACAAAGAACTTAAAATATACACATCTCTATCCAAAAACAACAGTCTTTGCACTCTCTTCAGCTACTGCCTTACCCTTAGCTCCCCAGCTGCCCCACACAGTGCTATCAGTGTTGCCAGGTGTCTGTAGTTCCTGCACACCCTAAGAAAAGCTTTCTTGAAGCAGAGCTGAATAACCCAGTGCTGGTCTTGTGCAGTTACTCCCCTACAAAATGCTTTAGATACTTGAACCTGCGATGCCCCTCTTGCTTGCAGCCTCTTGACATGCGGCCACCGCTGGGGTTTCCCTGGTACTGAGCGTATCCAGGTAGAGTGTAGGGAGCTGAAGCTTAGGCCCCTTCTCTACCGAGTAAGATCTGATCTCCTACCTTCCCTGTGGGCAGTGCACCCTCCCCAGAGCCCCCCTTGCCTCACCTGGCCTGTGATGCCAATCATTTGTTGTCCTTCTGAAGAGTCTTTCAACTGAAGTTGCCCAGACCAGGTAGAGAGAGAAGTATGAGTGAGCCTTTAGGACTGAGCAGGCAGCAGCCAGTTCTGCTTCTGGAAGAGACTGGGACAGCTTTGCCTTTAACTCTGAGCAGTTCTTAGGCAGGAGTTGTCCTGTGGGCTGGCTGTGGAGCTCAGAGCACTAACCCGGCATCGGGGAAGGAGGAAGAACAGCAACTACGTGGCACCATCTTGTCCTCTCCTCTAGCTCTGCTGAGCTTGCTGCAGCCTGCAGGTAAGACAAATAAGGAAAAAGGAGCAGAGCTTTTTTTTTTTTATTTGGTAGCAGTTACTTCTACTGCTGCAAACTTTATTTTTAACTACCCAGAACTTAATTTCCACCAACATCAGCTTTTAATGCTTCATTGTGATGCTGCAGTTTCCTGTTTATGGGTTCTGATAATGTGTGAGGCAAAAAGGGGCATATCAGGCTGCTTTCTCTGAGTCTACCTGCGGCTTGAAAACAGCCCTTTTGGTAAGTTGGCAGGGGATAGCAGTGTTCTGGGCTGATTCAGTCCATCTGCAGAAACTAATGTGCCACTGGGCCACTAAGGCAGTTGTTTTACATGGAGAGCTGCACATAACTTGAATACTCTACTAAAATGGAGTTCAGCTGCACCTCACTGTCAAAATGTGAGCATATTTTAGTCATGGCAGAGCACTGGAGTGTAGCCAGAAAGCCAGTGTAGTAATTTTTTGGGCATGAATGTTCAGCCATATTTTATTAAAGTCCCTGTCCTACTCTTTGCTGCGTGTTTCTAAGAGCTGCTGCCCTGCAGCCCAGCATCCCTCACTCGAGAGCTGCTTGTGCCTACCTGGTTGAAATCTCCTCAGAAACTTAAAATCCCATATTGTCCTTTTCTCCTGCTTTGCACTGTTACTTAGCCTAGATAATCACAGCTCTGGTTTAATCTCATGTCAGATACTGTTAATGTAAATGGTGAACAGCTAAAATGTCATAACCGTCAGTTTAGCACTATACTCTGCAATGATAACAATACACTATTTTACCATTTAAATTCAGTGTACTATTGTAAGCTGTGTTCAGCACTGCTTGGCTTCAAACAATTTCCTTCCTTTTCTGTCTAATGTCAGAATTTCTGCAGAATATACAAAACAGTGGTATTTTTTAACTTTAAAACTAGCACAGAACAGCATGAAATCTGTTTTGAATAGCTGCAGTATCTCTCTGGACCCGGGCTGCAGGTAGATATCTCTGCCCTGATGCTGAAGGGAATATGCAATTTGTTACTGGGCAGAACAGCCCATCGACTCCCTGGACTAGAGTGCAAATAGCTTGATTTGGGGATCCCTATTTTGCAGTGTCAGGTCAGTGTCTCGCACAGACTCAGCATTTCTTTCCTGGTGACTGTATAGACCGTGTGCCATCTGTGCAACTGAAAAAGGATGCTATTAACTTTCACCTTTACTTTGTTGGGATGAAAAACACTAGAGCACAGCAAGGTAGCATGGTAATAATATAAATGAAAAAAATGCCCCAAAACCCAACAGTAAAATGTTTCCTGTTTTGTGTAAGAATAATGCAGAGGCAAGATTTAAAATACAGCATGCATAAAATGTGCCACTTCCTTGTAAGAGCTGAATCAATGGATGCTATAAAACCCAAACAGATCAAAAAATACTATGAAGGACCTTTTTCCAGGGAAGAATGTGAGAATTCATTAGATTTGGACATGAGGAACAGTGGTTTGTGATAATAAAAGTGCTAGCAAAAAAGAAATATGTTTTCTTACTCCTCCTATTGGTGAACTAATAAGCCTAACCTTTAAAGGACGAAGTCCGGCTTTAGCATGTGAAATTACTTTTCCTGACTGTGACTATCATCTCATTTCTCAGTGGTTGGTATTTTACACTCTAGCTACATTTCACGCTGCATTTTTTTAAGTGCACCCCCAGTGAGGGAGGTGGAAGAAGCGACGCTGCTTTGCCTGCAGCTGGAGAAATCCTTTATTGCTCACACGTCACCTCCTCAGCCGCTGGCAGTTGCTCCAGGAAAGCCTGTCTGAAGCTGTTGATGGTCTCTTTCCTTCTCTCATAGGACCATGCGGATATTGAGTGGAAGTTTGCACGGACGAAGCTCTGGATGAGTTACTTTGATGAAGGTGCCACTCTGCCCCCTCCTTTTAACATTGTCCCAAGTCCCAAGTCGGTCTGGTACCTCTGCAAGTGGATTCACAATCAGCTGTGCCCAGGCAACGACTCTGACAATGAACAGAAGAGGCATGAAAACCTCAAAACATTCACAGTAAGGACCTGCATGTGTTTATATTTCATTTTTTGAGGGCACTTGTGCATGTTCAGGATCGCGAGGGCCGCTGCTCTGCTGATGCAGAAGGTTGCTGGATCATCACTTGCTAAGAGCCACCAGCAGCTCTAAAGACAGCACTAAACAGGTAACATAGCTGTGCCTTTCTCTTTCCAGGAACGGCACGCTGACAACCTGATTCAGAATCAACATTACCAGGTAAACTCTTCAGCACATAAAGTTTTCACTTGCTGTTTCTTCTTCTTGCTCATTTTCTAATACCATGATTCTTGCTCGCTTCTAGAATATACTTTGATAAGTGTAGGTCCTTTTAAGATGATTTTGCTTATCATGGATTAAAACATTTCCTCACTAGCGATGAGATGGTTTAGTAAATCCCTCCTAGCTTTTCACCCCTCTGAAGTAGTGGAAAACTTGCCAAGTACCAGTCTTGCTGCTGAAGTCAAAGGTGACATCCCCATTGCCATCAGAGGTACCTGGTTTTCACACCATCCTGATTAAAACTGTTTCTGCAGCATTTGTACACGCTTTTGAATCACTTCTCTCCTGCTCTTTTTTTGTAAACCATCCCAAACCATCCCACTCAAACAGTGGTTGGGATTTTCTTTTATTTTGGATACCTCAGGAAGGAGGAATGGTTCCTTTGCTGAATTTTGCTTGTTTTGTTTATTGTCAGCCTGTCTGTCATCAAGTCCTCATTATAAGTTAACCTACAAAGGGATGAAACTGCAGCTTCAGAACTGGAGCTCAGTGTGACATATTGTGCCGGCATGCTGGAAGGAAAAGAAATTCCCCAGAATGTTAGGTGGTAGGTTAGGCTATACTGTCAAAAGCCATTAGTAATTTGTCTTACTTAAGACATCTCCTGCTTTTTGAAGAGTTTTTTATCTGAAGTTGATGTTTAACATAATTAGTCACCTTTAACAACAGACATAGGGTACTTTCTGGTTTCACAGCACAGCTCACGGGTACCGACAGTGAGATCTCTTAAAACACCTCCCAGTAAAACTTTGGTGCGGAGACCATCTTCATGCTTGGTGTTGCTCAGCCTTGTTATCCCTATGTATGAAATGGAAAACGAAGGGAAGGTTTGGAGTAGTCTCATCTGTGTATAGAGATCAATCTCTGTTTGTGTTGGCTGGCACAGATAAACGTACAAGCTCAAAGTACCAGTTTGCTTCTGTAAAGCCAGCAAGAGCACAGGGCAAAATGGATCTCATCCGACCAAAATCTATATTGTAACAAACAGTCCAGGTAGTGCAGAGGAGCAAGAGCCTTTGGCGAAGTCAATGAGGGTGGGATTCAGTCCTTCCAACACTGTCCACAGACACTGCAGCAGCCTTGAAAGGAGTTTCTAACCTGCCATTAGGGAACGCCCAGGCTGCTGGCAGCTGTGGTTTAATGTGAACGTGCATTGCCCCATGGGGTCCCAGCTGTTCTTCACGTTATTTGTTGTCATCGTACCCTCCTTGGCTTTCAAATGCTTGATAAACAATCTTCAAATGGCAAGCTTAGCCTTTCAGGATACACAGCATATACACGAGACTGGTAATCTTAAAAACTTTCAGCAGTTGAGATTAAATGGCTTGAGGACATTTAAGAACATCAAGAATTTTTTCTCAACAACTTTTACATATATAAAACAAATGCAAAATACCCGTTCATTGTAGCTGACAACTGAGCGTTCAAGATGGAAGGCATATAACCCTTTCCAAAGGTTTGTTCTGTTTAAAAGAAAGCGTTTCTAATGGTGATTTTCTTTTTAGACAGCAGAGTCAAGCCAGCCGTTGAATCACTCGTATTGTTTCCCATCCCTGGAGGTGTTCACGGCCAGGCTGGATGGGGCTTTGAGCAACAAAGTGGTGGGAGGTGTCTGGTGGGAGGTGTCGCTGTCCATGGCAGGGGGTTGGAACTCAATGATCTTTAAGGTCCCTTCCAACTCCAAACATTCTATTATTCTATTCCAGGAAGTCATAAGAAATCTTGTGAAAAGATATGTTGCAGCAATGATAAGGACTTCCAAAACCAACGAAGGCTTAACTGAAGAAAATTTCAAGGTAATTCATTATTCCTTAATAATAATTTATTATATTAATTCAAGTAGCCACTTGCAGAGTTCACACTAACTGGTCAAGGTGATTTGTAATCTGCTGTGGAAATAGGCCTATTACTGGGAATGCATACCATGCATATATTGTGGGGGGGAGTTGGGCAGAGAATATTCTTATTCAGGTGTCTTCTCATATGGTCACCTCCCAGATCTTAATATACAATATGTTATGTAGACAAAAGCTTTGGAAATGGTAGGAATTAAGTATCCGATTTGAGTCAGCATCACATTCCTAATTCTAACCTAGACAGAGCTAAAGAATGAGTCTGGGTTAATGGATACGAAGAACACTTAGCAACAAAGTTAAAGTCGGGCCTATCACCTAAACAGGGTTCCTGCCATATTTCTAAATTCCAGCAGTGTTTCCCCTCTTCTATAACTGTCTTATTTAACTTTTCTTTTTGAGGGGGGTGGCGGTGGAGTAGGCAGAGGGGGTTGGTAAAGAGGCTGGTCCCACAGCCTTTAGAAGCAAAGATCTTGTGAGGTCTAAATTCTCAGGATTACCAATGCATTCTTTTTGTGTGTCACCAAATGATGAAGATGCATGTGGTGTTCTTGTAAGTGTGATTTGGTATCGGTCACTTGCATATCTCTGAACAGTTCTCCCAAGGGAACGTGCTCATTCCTTCATGTCACAGATAAAGCTGCTGAGTGTAACTCATTCCCCCTCTTGCCTTAGGAATTAAAACAGGACATCTCAAGTTTTCGCTATGAAGTTCTTGACCTCTTGGGCAACAGGAAGCCCCAGAGGAGAAGTTACTCTACCAGCAGCACAGAGGTGTCCCAAAAGGATGAAGCAAATGAGGATGGTGCTGGAGAAAAACCCAAAGCCAAGAGCGTGTCTTTCAATGTAGCTAACAAAAAAAAGGACTTCAATGTATCTGCTCTAATTAAAACTATGTCCGGGATGGATATGGTGGAAGAGAAGCCAAAAAGCAATGGGATCAGTAAGCGCTCCTTTGTCCGAAATGGAAATAGAGTTCAGAGACTTTCCAGCTCCAAGAAGGAGTCCTTTAAGAGACTGGGCCTACTTTTCTCCAAGATGAACGGACACGTACCTGAACCAAATTCAGAACCCATGTACACTATTTCAGATGGAATTATTCAGCCACACTACATGTGGAAAGACATTAAATATTCTCAGATTGATAAAGAGAGAGAAGAGAATTGTTCCAAAAGTGAAATTAACCTCAATGAGGTGGACTACAGTGGGAACACAAGACTTACAGGACATAGCAAGGAACGCCCTGTGGTTTGTACCAGCTCCCTTCACTGTGCTTCCAGTATTTGTTCCTCTAATTCCAAACTCATAGACTCGTCAGAGGATGTGTTTGATTCATGGGGAGAGGCTTGTGACTTGTTTATAAACCAGTGGAAAGACGGGCAGGAGGATCATGTCACAACTCGGCTATAAGTAAAGCTATCTTAACACTCGCTGGAAAACTCAGCCCATTATTTGTAATTGTTTGCTCTCATCTGATTCAGCGTTGCCATTTCCTTTCTGTCCACAGGTGAAAAAAGAAAAAAGTGTAAAACTACTTGTGTTAGCCTATTTTTATAGCCATCTGCACCCTTTTTAATTCACTTTTTTTTTTTTTTTTCACACTCACAAGTACTAAACTAAAGGTTTCACCATTTATAAGGTTGCTATAAACCCCAGGAATCCCTTCGGATGCAGTCTTAGTCTTCAAATGCCACAGACTCCAGTCACGCTGGCGGCCGAGTAAAGGATTTCTGCAGTGCTCTCACCACCCCCTGTCGCTGGGTCATCACCGCTGTGATCCAACGCCATCGCCTCCCTGTCCTGCTCCATTTTCCTCGTTGATCCAACCAGCTGGTGAGCACTGTCTTAGCAGGTGGCTGAGAATCATATTTAAAAATCTTTTCAGAATGGGTTTCAACTTATAACTGGCTTTTTGTTTTCTTTAAGCAATATGACCTCTGATTCTTCCGTTTGTCTGTGTTTTTTCAGGTTATTATATTAATATTGTAAACTTATTGAATAAGAGACCCCCTTGATCATCCAGCTACAACATGTTATGATTTGCTTATTTACCCAATTCGCATAAGAAATTCCCCCTGTAGGGAGCAGGATAACCTTCCAGTTAACCTGAGAATGGAAGCCAGCCCCTGGCCTTGCTACCAACCTCTGCATAGATGAACTGACCCAAACCCAGCTGTGGCTGCTTGAAACACAAACCTTAGTGTGCTTCTCATATTTCCAGCCCTGAGCCTTGCCCTTAATCCCCACCCCTCGAGCTGTATCTGGGTTTTGAAATTCCTCATCTCGCTTCCATGGCTGCGTTTGCTTTTTGCTGCCTCTCTGATGATGTCAGGGTTGAGGAAGAAAACCATCCTGCTGGTATATGGTGAGTGCTAAGAGATCCTGGGCCTGTGAGCTGCGTTTCTGAAAAGCAACCTAAGCAAGAGCAGCTCAAACTGCCTCTGGCAGCAGCTGGAGTCTCTGCAGTTCCTTTTCTAAGGTGCAACAAAAAAAGGAGCATGGCAGTAGAAGTTATCCTTTACTTCCCCAGTTGTGGTAGTGTCTGGACAGGCCTGGCCCTGTCACTGCTTCTGTCATAAGGTGCATCAGAGAGGGGAGAAGAGAGCCCCCATCAAGGGCTAAATGGTTGAATTTATAACAATGATTTTTCTTTTCTTTTTTTTAATTATTTAACAACGTGATGCTTGAACTTTCCTCTGCGGTGTTGCTAAGAGACACAGATGACTGGCACACACTTACCACCACTTTAGAGCTGCTATTAATCACCTGCTTTCTTGGAGGAAGCAAGTCCTGACCAGGAGCCCAGCAGTGGCCTTCCCGTGTGACAGAGCTCCGTCACTGCGCTCACGCACTCGTGCTTAAGGCTCTGTTCCCAGGAGAGGTTACGTGAGGGGGGGTTGCCAAAACCCACCTCTTCTGTAAACTGCATTGTGAGTTCCATTTGTAAAAGCATAATGCTGGAACGTCTACACCTACCTTCAACTACACACTGGTCAGATTTTACCAGCAAGGGGCAGGAGCAGCTCCCGTGGCAGGACAGAGGGGCAGGAGCAATGGGATTCCCATCCCTGGAAACATTCCAGGTCAGGTTGGATGGGGCTCTGAGCAAACTGATCAAGTTGAAGATGTCCCTGCTTATTGCAGGGGGATTGGACCAGGTGGCCTTTAAAGGTTCCTTCCAACCCAAACTATTCTATAATTCTGTATTTTCTCACTACAGCAGTCCCTCACAGAACTGATGCTGAGACACCTGCAGCTGGAGACTCCAAGTTTTAAAACCTGGCTTCCTCCTCTTGTTAAGGAAAACCACCCTGTTGGGTTTTTCCCTTTGGGCACCTACAGAGCATTACCTAAAAGTCATGATGGAGCACATCTATGTCAGAGAGATAAATGTGAAGGATGCAGCCAGCTCCTGGAGCAGAGTTGCAGATGCCAACACACCGCAGTCACGGGAAGTTTTCAATACAGACTTCAAAGTGGAGACAGTGGTTCTGGCCCAGTTATGGTGTCAAGAAAAATCAGCAACTAGAAGCAGACACTCAAAAATGTTTCTGTATTCCTTGGTTGTAAGTGAGAGCAGTCTTGTTACCGGCATGCAGTATAAAGCCCAAAATACTGAAGCCCCTAGATGTGTTAGTTAAGACAGAGTGAAAAGCATTTTTGTATCAACAGATTTCAGGCTTTCGTAGTAATTGCAGGGTTAGAGTTGTCTTTGAAACTGCATCTCCTCTTCCCTTATGAAAGGCTGAGCCAACTGACATTGGCACTACGTAAGGAGACTGGCAAAATCTGAGGGTCAGAAGCAGCTTGCTGATCATCCGGGAAGAAATCCAGCACCCTTGTCTTTTGAGAGGCAAAGCCATCGCTACGCGAGAGCTGCAGTCAGAACCAACCCAAAGCAGTTCTCAAAGAGCTCACAATAAGAGCCCTGCAGTTTAATAATCCAAACTGAGCACATTTCTGGAAAGATGAACATTAGCAAGAGCTGCTACAGGGGGATGAAGGAGAGGGTTTGAGTCACTTTAAGCCTCCCATAAGCACACTGCAGTTTATGAACTCTACTCGACATGGGGCCAGGAAACCTTTGTGGTATTTCCTGTGTAAGGAGTAAGAATGAAAGCAATTCAAGTACGGTTATGCAGATTTCATCAGCTGACTTTCAGGCTGGGACAGAGGCAGGTTCATATCCTTGGACAGTAGAAAGGCTTTTAAGTTTTCCAGTGAGAGCAAGCACACTGCTGCTGGTGATGATTATAGCGTGTCATTCAAATGCAGCATTACATTAGCAGGTACAAATAACAAAATGAAACGCAATTAACTCTGCAGTGGTGCCCCCCCAAAAATGTAAAAATGACATCGGGCAACGCAAATCCTTTCAGTGCAAACTGCATGAGTCACGTTCCCCTGCTGTGTCCTGAAAGGGCAGGGGTAGGAACTGCCACGCTGGAGTGGCACGATGGATAATGCAGTCTGCAAAAATCTCTCAATAATGTTATGTTACAGGCGAGAGGTACGTCACATGGCCGCTTGGCTGCAGCTCCCCTGGGATTTGTTTCATGACTCAGATACTTCCTAGCTCCCAGCTATGAGCTAGTTTGAGCTGACTTTGGAATTTAACACAAATATTTGATTTGGCTGTGATTAATACACGTGTCCAGGAATTTGCAAAACTGTCAAACTGGTCCCCCAAAAGGCAAAATTCTGTTTGACTGCATCTATGCATCCCCTTTGGTAGCAATAGACTTTATAGCAGCTGGTGAATTATTATTATTATTATTCTAAAACAGGAGCTTCAGGAGAGGGAAATTAAAGCATCTTATGAAAAATACATTTGATAAGCAAAACTTGTGGGTTTTTTTAAATTCACTTACAGTCACAGTGTTTGGGATTTCACTAGCTTTTTTTTTCCATTTTCAATTGCTCTAAAAGAAAACATGTTTTAGTGAAAGTTACTCTTTTCTTCTGAGAAATCAGCCAACTACCCCTGAGCTGTCTGTGCAAGAGACCAGGGTAGGAGCTGATGGGACACTTAGAGCTTCTCATGTGAGGAGTTAAACTTTTCCTTGGCTTGGGTTCAAGCAGCACAGCTGTGCTCCAACTGGCACACGCCTGGCCTTCATTCCATGGGCTTCAATAATAATCCTTCTACATATGCAAGGAATTTAGAATTTGGAATACTAGAGATCGTGACAACTTGCCCTTTCTTTAGGTTTCTTGCTCTTGAAGTTGCTTTACTTCTCACCTCCCATCCCCAGTGTCATTGTCACCTGGCTTTTTAAAGCAGCACACCTACAAATGATCACCCACTAAAAAGTTAACAAATAACACCCAGGGTTAAGAATATCAAATAGAGTTAGGAGGTGATTGTACTCAGGTCAGAGATTAAAGAAGTTGTTTCAGAAACAAGAAATTAACCGACATATCTCTGCAGATTATTTGGAAAATTGCATTTGTATAGCATTCACTTACTGGTGTATATGTAAATACTGAAGTATTTGTGTATGTGGTCCCTCCAGAGGAAGCATGCACAGCGGCCAGAGCCGGGATTAGAGAACAGGCCTTCTGGGGGCTAGTCCAGCTCTGCCACTGACTCACCTGTGACCTTGGGCAAGTCACTTAGCCTCTCTAATGCCTCAGTTTCCCCATCTGTAAAATAGGGATAATAATACTTACCTACCTCGCAGGGGGGGTTAGTTCATTATTTATAAGCACTTTCAGATCTTTAAATTAAAGGCGCTATATACAGTAAGTAGTTAATATTCGTAGCACTAGTATGTACTTTTATTTTCTTACAACTAATTCAGGTCAGGATTTAACTGTATGTTCGTTATGATAGATAGTTTTCCATGTAGAAAACTAGCATGGTGTCCCACAAAGGGAATTTAGGGGACTTCTGCAGCAGACAGAGAGCAGGAGCAGTGTACCCTGGAAGCCTAAACCAACACCCTTGCTTTTGTGATTTATGTCTCACCCTTAATGTCACCTTTACTGTATTTGTGTTTCATTCTTTTTCTGATGGTACATGTAACATAATTTTTAGCAGAAACAGCCACTGTAAATACTCAGAGTATTTAAATAAATATATTCATGTATAAATATAGAACCTTACCTTTTAAAGAGGTTAAAATTGGTTGATGCAACAGACTTCTAAGCATGGGGAGGTTCCACGGGCAGCCCAGCACCAATGCACGCGCTCACGGCAGGATACCCGAGTAGGGCCATAGGAGAAGTTCCCCGCGTGTCATCACCTCCTTAGGATTCACTTGTCACCCCATCACCGGCAAGGGCAGCGAGTCACGCGGGTGACAAGGTGTCACCTCCCTGGCTGAAGGACCCTGCTGCCTGCTTTGCCCCGAGGAGCGGGACACAGCAGCTCCCAGACAGGCCCCAGGGGCAGTGGTGTGTCACCAGCAGGAGGGCTGCTGGAGGAACCTCTCCTGGGCAGCGGGAGACTTTCTCCTGCGTCCCGACCAGGGGACTCTTCGCCTTGATTTCTCTGTAGGTACAATTTGGTTTTCTTTAGTGGTTACTCAGGATAAAGGTCTTTGGTTTGAGTGAGAGGAGCTCTACGATGCGACTTGCAGAGTAAGGGCACTAGGAGCATTCTGAGCTCCCTTCCAGCAACGCGAGCAGTTGCCGGGTCTCTGCAGCGGGTATTGGGACAGTTACTAATAGCATCAGCAAGGATCTCCTTTACTGCTGGGTTTTCTAGCAGTTAGAAAGCTACACAAGCCCCTGCTGCTCTGACCCCATTAAGCGTATGTCCCACTTCTCTTGGGACTGCTCGGCTTTGCTTCGATATTTCTACTTCCTTTTCAAAAGGCCAAAATCCCAAAGAAAAATGTATTTCAGTTAACCAGGAAGAGGTGCAGTTTTGGTTTAATTTCTGGCTGCGTTTTCCTTCAACCAGTTACCTTGTCCTGCAGTGTGCCAACACTGCCTTGCAGATGTGGCCATGAGAAAGCTCTCTGCAGCCTCAGAGGCCGATTTCCAAAGGAACAGGATCACCTTCCCACCTCTGTTGCAATTCCACAGTCAAACAGAATGGCAAAAAGGAAGCAAAACCATCCAGACCGCTAGGGCTGCTGAGAATTAATGAAAGTTGTTACTTAACTAAAAACTCTCTGGAGCTGGCTTTGGGGTGGATGCTCTGGAAGGGCCTCTTCCCCACAGGAGCCCCGGCAGCCCAGTGGGCTGGAGCCTGCCCAGGTGAGCTGGAAGCACCAGTGACTCTCAGTCATGTAACGGTAAAATTAATTGGAATCGGTGAGACTACAGTGAATAATAAATGAGCTCACTGGAGGAGCCTCTGAAATAAACTGTTACCTAAATAATCCGTAGTTTTCAGTGGATGTGTAACTTGAAGCCTAACAACTATAAAGTCAAGCCCATACTGGATTTTTTTTTTGGAAGAGGAGGAGGCAGGGAGCACTCTGGGCTACCCGCATTAGCATCTTCTCTAAACATCCATCATTTGATTCTATTTCATTTCCCCATTTCAGGCCATTACGTTTTTATAAACAAGTAATTTATATATTATCCGCATAATTGACTCCACCCAGAACAACTACTGCTCTGGAGTAAATTCATGACCAAGAACAATTGTTTTATAAAGACAATGTGCTAGATCTAAAAACTTGTATGTATATATATATAAGGCGGAAGTGTTTGATCATTATCTTCTGATATTTGATAGTATTTTATGCTTCAGGGAAGCACTTTTACCTGCTCTGTTTTTTTAAGGTGTGCAAAACCAATGACCCAAGAAGAGCAATAGAACCCCCCAGCCTAGCTCAAACCGCCCACAATTTTTAAAGCCAAATTGATCTTGCAGCTCTTTCTTTACGTACAGACCCTCTCGATCAACTGCTCACCACCAACAAAACCAGCGCAGCCCTCCCCTCCTGCCTTGCACATCCTCCTTCAGCGTGGCTTCTTTGGTTTATTTGGGGGATATTTTTTTCCTCCTCCCATTTAAAGCGTTTCCATATCAGCCCTAACTCCTAAGCCAGAAGGAAGGATGTGCTTAGGACAAGCCGTGATCCGTCAAGGAGCTGGCCTTTTAGCACATTAGCTAACAGAACACTGTGATACCTTTAGCCAACAGAGTGAAATGCCTTTTGACTATAAATAGTTGTTTTTGAGCAAGGGGGCACTTTTTGGTGTAGCTATTTTTTGGGTATTGTACAGTCTTATTAAAAAACTACTGAATGTGTTTATAAGGTGGGAACTAGACGGCTAGGGATCTCTGAGAAGCAAAGGAGAGTGGCAGATGCTTAAGCACTCTATTTTCTATATGGCAAGCCCTAGAGACCCGGGCTTACTTTGCAATCAGTTTTTTTAGCAATCGAGTTTTAATATCAAATTAAATCTTCATTAATAAAAGAAACGGCTTCACACCTGAGCATATTTTGAAATGCCATTTCACTTCACAGGATAAAAAACGGTGAGGCTTTTTTCCCTCCTTCTTTATTTTAGTTTTGGTCAAAAACTTGATGGCCTTTTCCAGGCAAAAGAGCTTTTAGATGCTGTAAGAACTTTGCGGATATAAAGACGGAGTGGGGAGCTCAGCGTTTGCCAGTTGAGTAGTAATAGCCACCCCGAGAGAAAGTGGGGGGAGAAAAGGGGAAGAGCAAAAAGCAAAAACAAACGCTTAGTTTTATGTACTTTTCTACTTGCATCTTTTCCGTCCATTGTGCAGACTCCATGTCATACCCTCGTATAACATGTAAAAATGAAATTATGTACATAATAAATAAAATTATTTATTTTATGTGTATTTTTAGCTTAACTGTAAACTTTAAAAAAAAAAAAAAGCATTTAATTTTTTTCCCAAAAATGTAAGCCTATTGAAATTCAAGGTGTTTCTACCTTTTCAGATGTAACATTTCCAGCTGCCTATTGATAATAAACATTTATGAACAGCAACACATTTGACATTTCACAGTTTTTAAAAATCATGTTCAGCACAGACGCCTCAAGGGCTGTCAGTGGTCAGAGGAACACTTAAGGGCTCCAGTTCTACAAAGACTTAGATTAATATTTACATAAAAAAAGACACGGCACAGTCCTGCTTACCTACAGTGAAGTCGGCCACCCAAATTTGAGCAAGTGTTCACGGGCAAAAGCTGAACAGCACCTGGCTGTGACAAAAAAACAACCCCAAAAAATTCATTATGTCCTGTCTACAACAGAAAACAGCAAACCACTGAAGTGTTGGTAAATAAAACACACCACATGAACGCAATTACCCCTGTACAAAGATGTCTAAGTAAGTGTAATTCCATTTTAATTTGCTCCCCAAAGATATCCTTCAACCAGCACAACTACATCAACCACACTGGAATATACAGCAATATAGCTAATTGTGTAAAAGAGTAATTAAGCATCAAGATATAACTATTAACATAATTTGCTCATGTAAAGCTGTCCTCCAAGCAAATCTCATTAAAGTACTGGGGGCACGCGGATACATTTCAGAAGGTTTCTATCAACTGCCAGAGGCTCTTGGTCAAGCCTCCAGTAAAACAAGAGTTTCCTCAAGTTAAATTTCCCTTTCCTTGAAATGCACAAGACTCCTGCGTGGCCAGACAACGTGGATACACAGAAATAAACACAGCCCCTGCCAAAAGCTGTAGTGAAGCCCAGGACCACAGTAACCCACAGCTACAGAATTTTAAATATACACATAAACACAGAAGGCTACATTTATTTATTTTTTTAATAGAAAAGTACATTTTTAAGCTGGATGTGCACATTCCAGCTCACATCAGAAAGTATGGGAGTTCAAAGTTAAGGCACCGTGAATCCCCCGGTTTGGTCCCCATTTCCAGAAAGGGGAACCAAACTGCACCTGGCAACGCCCCCCCTCCCCAGCCGGGTCCCTGCAGAGGCAGAGGCTGATGTGCTGCGGCAGGAAATACCAGATTGGAGCAGGGGGGGGTGGGAGACAGGGGAGTCTTGCAGCATATTCTGTCTCCTCCTACTTGCGCTTCCTGAAAAGTAACACAAATCGTGCATCCACATAATCGCCACAAACATTGAAACAAACATTTCTGGCTTTCAACTATGACAAATATGAACAAAGCACTGGTTTAAAAGAGAGTCAGAAACCCCAGTTTCAGATTTGATGGGAAAATGCAAATAGGCAGGGTAGGAAACAGCAAAAATATATAAAAGAGAGGGTAGAGGGAGCTGGATGGTCTATTTATGTCATCATTAGAAGATATTGCACTTTCTCTTAAAAGACCATTTTTTCTAATACAACAAAGTCAACCAGTTGTCAAAGTATGAGAACAGAATGATGCTTATTTTGGGGCAAACCCCAGCACCCCAAAGCTAGTGGCAAAAGGTTCACCTGCTCCAGGGAAGGCAAGACTTAGCATCTGGAATGAAAGCGTTGCCGGAAACTGAGCCCACCACATGAACCCCCTGCCAGGACTCGGGCAGAGGCTCCTGTTCCTGCAGACGGCCCCAGTGGCAGAGGTGACTGGATGGCAGTAAGTGCCTGTGTACGTCCCTGCTCTCAGCCTGTGGCTCACACTGGCTGAGGCATTTCATACTCACTGCAACTCAGCCGACTGTGCAAGGTGGTAAGCAGGAGTGACTCCATCACGTGTAGGAGTTCCTAGGTACAGGCCTGCCCTGCAAAATTTAAACGCTGATCTTATTTCAAAGCTATAAAGTCCCGGTCCAAGGGTTTTATCTTCCTCCTTTATGAAAAAAGCAGTTACTTGGAAGTCTGGGTCTGGATTCATATGCTGAATATCTTCCATTTATAATTCAGTCTTTAATGGTGTAATTTTATAAAAGAGAAAGGTATTCAGCAGCACTGTAGAGAGAACTGGAAGCTAAACCAAAACAACTAAGCTAGAAAAACAACTTGCTGTAGGAATCGGTTTGGTGTTCTTATACGACCAAGGGGAAAACAAGAGGACAGGAGCAATAGCCCAGCAGGCTAATGCTGCTGGCAGGCAGAGACAGCGTGGCTTTTCTCTCCAGTATTTATAATAATTATCTTCAATAACAGATGGATTTTACAATTGAAAAGACTGCAGAAAGAGACTGGTGCCTCTGGCGAGCAGCAGGAAGGCTGTGGATGTTAACACGCACACAGACGATGGCAGGACCAGCGTTACTCCGGGGGAGGAGGAGGAGGGTGAGCGGGGGATGCACCAGGAGGGCAGCACCCGCAGCCTGGCCACGGCGGGGCAAGGGTTTGCCAGCGCCCGAGCACCTCTGCCAAAACACCACAGGTTACCCTCCCCGCCTAGCGAGCGCAGAAGTGCGTTCTAGTGTGGGCGACCCGCGGGCAAACACAGTTGGACTGAAGCCTGCTCCTTCTAAGGGCAGAAGGATCTGGAGGAGTTCAGGAGAGACTGACATACTGAAAACCACACGAAGCTCACGCCCCAAAGCACAAGAACTGCGGTTGATCACCGCTTCTTTCATCCTGCGGTTTCGGAAGAGAAGAGGAGGAGGCTTGGCTCTGAGGCTGTTTATCAGGGCTATGAAATAAGAAGTGCTCACATCTAAAGAGAGCGCTCTGTGGCGCTGCCAGCTCATAGATCCTTTCTGCACAGCCTTCAGGTGTTAATTTAATTTAAGCCCCTGCCTTTCATATATAAAAACATGGTGTGGAAAAGGAGGCGGCAAGCATGACTAGTGCAGGCTTGGCTGCATGACTCTTCTGCTCTGTTCTCTCTTTTAAAAGCTGAAAACCCATCCACAAATAATAAAGGAAAATGAAAAACACATTTCAGGATTAAATTCTTACTTTAAAAATTCATTATTATGCAACATATTTCAAGAAGCTATTAAAGAAGGGGGGGGGGAAATCAATCTGAAGGAAAATAATTGTTCTCAATAGAAATCAATACTCATGGATTTTTCTGTGCTTCTATTTAAAGATAAAATATACTCATGGCTGCAAGCTATACCCTGCTACCCCCGTTCACAGCAAGTCTGTGATTGCTGGAAACGAAAACCCAGAGCACGGGTCTGGTACCAAATTGTAACAGAGCAATAACCAAACAGTGTGCCAAAGTAAAGAAGCCTGGACCATCACCAGGCTGACACTGGGTTGCCACATCTTGGCACCCAGAGTCCACACATACACACACCCCCAACACAACCACACCTCTCAAACAAACTCCCTGAATTCTGTGTAATTTTGATATGAATTATTTTACAGCCTCTGAAAAGGCAACGGTTGTGCAGCAATTAGCCACTGGAACACTTGACCACAAAACTAGGACTGTTATTAGTAGCACAGGGGCACTGCAGCCAGCACGAGTAATCTCTAGATGAGGAAACTGCTAAAGTATGAAGCAGGTTACCTCTGTTTTAGGTAGAGCTGTGGCTTTTTTTAGCAGCTGTTTTAGTAAGTGATGTAGAGCTATTGTAGTGCAACGCAACTCTGGAAAACAGAATTGAAAATAAAAGATTCCAGCATTCACTTAAATTTCTGTACCATTCTAAGCTGGTTTGCTGTTCATAAACAGGCAGCATTTCCTGACCTATGGAGATCAGTCATCAACCAGCTCCAGGACGTGCTGCTAACTGTTCCCCACAGCCACTACTTGCTAGTTCAAAAAGTTAATTTTGAGTCTAAACAGCCCTGGCAAAAATACATTTATCACGTCATAGAGGTATTCTGTATATCAAATCCATAAATAAGTTAATTGGCCACATAGTACATATACTATTATATCAATTAATGTAATTTTTCTGTATATCAAGTTGGCCAACATGGCCACAATAGCCATGGCTAATGCAAAAACATGCAAAAAACCTGACTTCGTACCAGAATTATCAGTCAGTGTTTCAAATTTAAAAAAAAAAAAAAAAGTTGACTTCAGGAGACAAACTAGTACCAGAAAATAAACCACCACCACTTAGCTATGATAACCATTTGTGTAGAAAAAAGCAAGGCCGTCTCAGTGACAGCAGAAGAAAGAAGGCATTATTCATAGCTAAACCTGAAAGTGGAAGATACTCACTTCAGGGCTTGACAGCAACTGCTGGGATATGACAGATGGGACTCGTGACTGAGGTGTAACACACTTGATGACTCCATCATGCAGACTGCAATTCTTAAGTCTGTTACATTTTAAAGTTCATAAAATAAGTCACGTGCTTTATTGGTTCCTTTAAGAGGTCAGTCCAGTGAATGCACTTCCAGAGAAAGGAGGAAAAAAATCCTGTGGTATCTTCTGCCTCTGAGAAATCTGTGTGCAAGACTAGTGATGCTCCAGAGACAGAAATACAAAGGTTAAGGTCCTAATGGCCACCAATTACTTTGCAAAATCATTTTGTGGGCATGTTTTGGGTTTTTGGGGGGGTGTTTTTTGTGGGTTTTTTTTTAGGTTTTGGTTTTTTTGGGTTTTTTAGGGGATTTTTTTTAAACAGCACTGCAGCTCATAATCAAATTAGCCATTGATGGGTCATTTTTACTTTGCTTTGACTTTTTACCTGCCTATTCCATCATGAAAAGCCATTTCATTGCCAAGTTAATTGTACAGCCATTAGAGATTTAAGGAGACAAACCAAAAGCCAAGCTTGCAACCCTCCCAACACAGGATTGCACTCCAATCCTCACTTAAGGCAAAAAAAAAAGTCTCAAGAGTTTTAAGGAAATAGGATCAACACCAGAACTGCTGCATGANGCATTTGTACAGCTTCCCCCTCTCCCTCGCACCTCCTCTCTCTTTCAGAGGTTTTAACATACCCCTTGCTCATAACTTACTGATAAATTGGGAAAACCAGTGTCATCCTCTCCTTCAATTTCATAGAAAGTTATAGTTTCTTCCGGTCCTTGAGGCTCCTCTCCGTTCCCCGGTACAAACCCATACTGACATTCCTTATTTACACACTGCATCTGACGGCGGCTACGGCTGTAGGAGCTTTAAAAACAAGAAAGGAGGTTAAGAATCATCACTATTGGAGTTTCACCTTGGTTTCGTTACTCAGTTTTAACTCTGCTCTTTTTGGAGAGGCACAATAAACCCACTGTTTCCTATTGTGCCAGTAACAGCCAACTCAGCCCTCCACATACCTTTCCCACCATCCTCCCCAGCTCTTTTAGAGCAACGGTTTGTAAAGAGGTTTATGTTCACTTACCAGGACCTGCAGGAGAAATTGTCATAGCTCTGATAGCATCTCTTTCCTGGACTGGGGTAGAATGCTATTTGAGGGCCAACCATGTTGTGGCCATATGTAGATGATCAGCCAAAGGCAGAAAAAGGGCAAGAATCAGGGAATTGTTTGGGTTGGAAAGGACTTCAAAGATCATCTAGTTCCAACATCCCTGCCATGGCCAAGGTCATTTCCCAGTAGACCAAGCTGGTCAAAGCCCCATCCAGCCTTGCCTTGAATGCTTCCAGGGATGGGGCATCCAGAGTTTCTCTGGGCAACCTCTGCCAGTGTCTCACCACCCTCACAGTAAAGAATTTCTTCTTAGTACCAAATCTAAATCTACCCTCTTTCAGTTTAAAGCTATTACCCCTTGCCCTATTGCTAAATGACCTTGTGAGACGTCCCTCCCCATCTTTCCTGTAGTCCCTTTCAGTACCTAAAGGCTGCAATAAGGTCTTCCCAGAACTTTCTCTTCTCCAGGCTGAACAACCACAACTCTCTCAGCCTGTCTTCATAGCAGAGGTGCTCCAGCCCTCTATCATCTTTGTGGTCTTTCTCAGGACCTCCTCCAACAGGTCCATGTCCTTCTTATGTTGGGGGTCCCAGAGCTGTACACAGCGCTCCAGGTGGGGTCTCATCCGAGTGGAACAAAGGGGCAGAATCACCTCCCTCGACCTGCTGGTCACGCTTCTTTTGATGAAGCCCAGGATGCATTTGGCTTTCTGGTCTGTGAATGCACATTGCTGGGTTGTGTTGAGCTTCTCATCAACCAACACCCTCAAGTCCTCCCCAGGGCTGCTCTCAATCTATTCTCTGCCCAGCCTGTATTTGTGCTTGGGATTGCCTTGACTGATGTGCAGGACTCTGCACTTTGCCTTGTTGAACTCCATAAGGTTGGCACAGGTCCCACCTCTCAAGCCTGTCCAGGTCCTTCTGAATGCATCCCTTCCCTCCAGTGTGTCAAATGCACCATGCAGCCTGGGGTCATCAGCAAATTTGCTGAGAGTGCACTCAATCCCACTGTCTGTATCACCAAAAAAGATGTTACACAGCACCAGGCCCAATGCAAGCCCCTGACAAATTTCACTTGTCACTGGTCTCCACCTGGACATCAAGCTGTTGAATTCTCCCCTAAGCAGCCTGCAGCAAGAATGAAAGAAAATGAGTGGTGATCTCCAACAGGTTTTCAAGGTTTCATTATTTGGCATCCCAGATCTACAGTTATGTCTCTGAGGAGGACTCCAAGGATGATGGTGTTCTTAAGATGCCATGTTTTGACCACTGTGTGAGCCATGAACTGGAAGTGAGCATCCCTCAATATTGCCAAAACTTCTCCCCCTGGCCCCTGCCCGAGAAGGCAGAAATAGCTCAAGCTGTTGGACATGATGCAGTGGCAACACAGGTAACTGTAACTGAACTCCAACTCATATCCACACAATTTCTGCTCCCACCTGAGCACAACAGATTAGGACAAACCAAATCTTGCTATTAAGAGGATGAGCAGGCTGAATAATGTTACATTTTCTTTTACAGCCCTAACAAGTATCTCAACTCAGGAGAAAAATTAACTGTAGGAAATAAGGGGAGAAATAAGCTGTCATGAACTTCTACCTTCTGAAAAAGGTATTTCTAACAAAACACTTGGCATTGATGGCTAAAGGTGGTGATGGGGAACCTAAAGCAGAGACCTTCATTTCCCATGCAAATTCAGGGGCAACTGTCCCCTTCATAACACGAAAGCAAGAAGTCAAGAGTAGTTGTAACTTCACTGCTAAGGCATGTGAAGCCAAATCAAGTGATACTTTTTTTTTTCTTCAAAAAGCTTTTTAACATTTATGTCAGATAGGTAGGGGAGGAAAAAAAAAGGTGGAAGACGTAACAGAAAACTTTAACATCCAAGTCCACAGCCGTAGTATGCACACTCTACCTGGCCTCCCTATAGAAAGGGGAGATACTATGACTGGCTGAACTGCTGTTTGTGGGGGAACTGCTGTTGTGACACTGGCTGGAGTGGAGGCAGCAGAATTTGAGGAGAAGCCTGTAGCTGGAGCAGCATAAACACCTGTTGAGGTTGAGATTGCTGCAGAGTTCACCAACACCTGGAAAAGAGTCAAGAGTATTCAGCAGATCACTTCTACAAAGAATTAAGACTTGTTAAATAAGTGTCTTTGCTGGTTTTCATGGCCTCTGGCACTGAGCTGGCATAACCCACACTTTGAGGGTGGCAGAACACTGGAACAGGTTACCCAGAGAGGTGGTGGAGTCTCTGTCTCTGGAGACATTCAAAACGTTCCTGTGCAACCTGCTCCAGGTGTACCTGCTCTGGCAGGGAGGTTGGACTAGATCTCCAGAGGTCCCTTCCAACCCTGTATCATTCTGGGATTCTGGGATTCCTACCCTGTGAGAGGGCTATGCCACCATGATACCCCCAGGGCCAAACTCACACCCACTTCTTTTTGATTGTGCACATACAGTGCAAGTTTCTATCAAGGACAGAGCCTGTGCAGACAGTAATTTGAAAGAACTGTGGTTCACGTGCACAGAGTATGCAATGTTTTCTTCCTAAATGTATCAACAAACACATAACTAGAGCTTTCCACTGCACTTTGTTCTCATGCTGAAAGCTTTTGCTCCTTTCTCATAGAAGGCTGGAACAGCCTTATCCCACACCAGAGAAATACATTTCTTCAGTCTGGGCTGTTGGACAACTACTTGCCAGAACAAAACCTGCCAGTGATAAATGACCACTCATTTTCACGTGTTCAATGCTTTTATTATGTGCTATCAGTGCAAACTAAACACCAAGACTACCACCATTTGTGCAACAGCTTTCACAAAACAAATCTTACAAACAGCAATATACAACAGATCAAAACAGTATTCTTACGCTCTCAAGAGACATGAAACCTAAGCAGAATGAAATTAGGCAGGAGAAATACAGCTATTACAAATAATGTGTCCCTTAGCAGCAAAGTGGTTTTGTTTTGCGAAATCTGAGAAAGCCAACCTATTTCAAACATTTTCATCCACTAATGACCCTGAGCCCAATTTTTATCTGTAGTTGTAGTGATAGCCTATTTCAGTGCTTCAAAAAGAACCAGGTGTCTAAGTTTTCAAGTGCAACCCCTCACAGAGGTACATGATGCAACATTCCTTTAGTGATAGCATATGTTTTTACACACTTCATGTAGTCCAATTCAAGCTTTGTGTTCCCTGCGCTACAGTTTGTGTATACTCTTTTCCTGTGCTTTCCCACTTCATTGACTATAACATCATCTTGTCAAGTCAACTATTGCTAGCATAAACCTAAAGAGAAATGGGAAATTGGAATGCAGTTTAATCAACTGACCCAGCCCACTGAGACACAATAACATTTACAAACCAATATTAATATATAGTTGACAAACAAGAAACAAGGGAAACCAAGGGCAAGCAGTGAGCTTATAGCTCCCAGATTTACATTCCTTGAGGCACGTCATGAGGTGCAGGGTTAGGTGAGGCAATATAGCTGACTTGGTGCAGTGGTCCAGAACTTACAGCATTAGCAATCTGTGGAGAATTTCCGTACGGTGGATTTACAGGATGCCAGGTACCAACATAGCGATAGGCAGGTACTAAAGAATCAAACCCAGGGTGAGACTGCTGGCTGAAGGGGTCCGACACGACTTGGTAATATACTGGCCCATAGGACAGGGGTGGAGGCTCTGCATTTTGGAAGTTACCTTAAAAAACAGAACAAAATACACACACTTACCATATTTTACCATATCCATGGCCTTTTTATGCAGACTTTTGCTATGGTGAACACAGCATTGTTTTGGTGGCCAAGAGGGAAAAATCCATTTAGATTACAATTTTACACCCCGTAATGGTGGGGTCAAAATCATTTTAGGTCCTAAGTTAGGCTAGAGGACAACTTGCTCGTCTTCTTGCTAAACCCTGTTCAAGAATTCTTTAGCAGCATTCTGCTTTGGAGTGACAGCTTTTTCAACAGGAACTCAGGTAAAGAGCTAAAATATGGGTAGTGAGGCATTGAAAGAGGTTGCCCAGAGAATCTGTGGATGTCCCATCCCTGGAGGTCTTCAAGGCCAGATTGGATGGGGCTTGAGCAACCTGGTCTAGTGGAAGGTGTCCCTGGCCATCGCAGGGGGCTTGGATGGTCTTCAAGGTCCCTTCCAACCCTAACTATTCTATGAATCTCTTCTAGGGTATTCTTCCCCTATTTTATCTCTGACCATACGACATTAATCTGTGCAAAAGAACCACCCTAGCTGAACAGGCTGGAGCATTATCAAGCAACAAGCATCTATGCATCTGAGCAACAGTTATGACACGCTCCTTTCCAACACCGACTTTTTGCCATGCTCTATAGATTTTAATGAGCTAGGCGTTCAACCTTTTGGACATCTTTTTCCTCATTTAATACTGTCCTCCTATTTACCACCAAGTGTATGTATAAGCTTGTTACCAAGCTGCCAGGTGAAACTAAGTTTTACTGTAAATTTTATGCACAGTAAGAGACACAGCTAGTGTAAGGGCTACTCAAGAGATAATAGCTGTCATGGTTTAACACCAGCTGGCAACTAGGACCACACAACCATTCTCTCCCTCCCCTACAGTAGGATAGGGGGAAGAGGGAGAAAAAGGAAAAAAACCAAAACAACACAAAAAAAACCCCCAGCCCTCCAACCTTGTGGGTTGAGATAAACACAGTTTAATAGAACAGTAAGGGAAGAGAAAGTATTAGTAACAGTAAAAGAATATATATATTTAAAAAAAGTGATGCAATACGATTGCTCTCACCACCTAATGATTGATTGCCCAAGCCCATCCCGAGCAGTGATCACAAATCCCTGCCCCCTAGCCAACCCCCATTTATAAACTGAGCACGCGTCTACAGTATGGAATACACCTTTGACTACGTTGTCCTGTCTACAGGAACAACTAGAACAATACATGTCATCAACATATTCTCATACTAAAGCAAACACAGCAGCCACTTGGAAAAAAATTAAATCTATCCCAGCTGAAACCAGGACAACAGCTAAGCCTAAAACCAAGGTTTACAACATCTTTTTTAAAAATTACCGTGAAGTACCAATGCTCAGGGTTTGCCAAAACTCAGCTGTCTCCTTTACTTTAAATAGAGGCATGCTGTTTTGATACCATCTCTATTTGCTCATCAGTAAGCAAAGAGACTCCTTCAGTTTTAGAAAATGTTCTCCCAAGTTAGCATACCTAGTACAGGTTTAGAACCGATTACTTCTTCCTTTTTAAGGCTATTAAAGCCCTTGACACATTGGAGGCTACACCACTGACTCTGACATACCTTACTGCACCACAGATAGCAGAGGAACTTGTGAAAACCCCTTACAAGGCTTACTCTATGTCCTGCCTACCTCACACTTCTTACAGGATAGCAAAGCCGCAGGCAAGCAGCTCCTATGAGCAGTCAAGCTCTGAAAACCTATTCCCTCTCTTCTCATTAGTTGTGTTATGTCACCTCATACTCCAGTACTAACCATTTGCAGGTGCTTCCAAGGGAACCTGGTGGACTTCAGTTCGCCCAGCATCAGTGTAGAGCTGAGGTACCGACTGATCTAGGACAGGAGCTGGCTCAGCATATGCTGGATAAACTTCCACAGGTGATGATGGCAGCACTGGCTGTACATACATCATGGAAGGCCAATAGCTCTGATGACAATACTTTTGAGACAAGATAAAAATACAAGGTCACGCATGCAGCCACATATACTCCATCCCCCTCCAAATCACTACTAGTTTCTGATCTAAAGTTAAAAGTTCATTTTCTCCTTCCTAGCCCCTTAAGATATTAGACACAGCAAAAAAAAACAAACCCATACAGCCTACCAGAAAAGATACTGCAATGCTTACAGCAACAGCCACCTCAGTTTCACATTGAGGTTGTATCGGAAATCTTTATAGAGAAAGAAGATTCCCACCTATCGACTGAGTTATATTCAAAGAGATCTCTCCTGTTTCTTCAGTTGAAGAAGCTGACATGACTTCCTTTACTTCTCTGAGCAGCAGTGCTGGCACTGCTTAAGACTGCTGGTGCAGAGACAACTCCTCAGCAGAGCAAGAGCTCCCAGAACACAGAGAAGTAAGTAGGAAAACGTTGCTAGCTAGAGAAATGGTGCTAACCAGTCTGAACACAGCTGTACAAGTCCTAGAAGACTCAAAACCACACATCCCTAATGGTCTTTGAGTTCTCGTCTAAGTACACAAGTTTTCTTAAGAATGACTCAGGTTTTTCCCCTTATCTTTACAGAAAGAAGAATTTTTATCCACCTCCTCCTCAAAAACAAAACCAAAAACCCCGATACCACAACCCAAGGTACAACAATTAAACATACCTATTAGTGTGCTTCACATGTTGAGTTAGAACTTTACTTCTCAAGCTATATTTTAATCTCCATTAAGCATGCCTATACATATTAATAATCAAGTGCACAGGATGCACATTTAACACACTTGGAAGTCTTAAATACATCAGTACATTTGGCAAGAAAAAGAGCAGTTTTTACAGGCAATTTACTAATTTTAAGAGCACTTACTTGCAATCCCAGATTAAAATAATACCGCAAGACCTTTGTATCTGAAATTAAAGAACATGACATTAAAGGGAACAGGGGTACAAACCGAGAAGCAAAAGACATTTACACACATCAAGCGCATTTTATTTTAAGTTATTTAATGGAAGTATTTTAGCACTACTTTTCATTTAAAATTTCAAGTGTAAAGAACGTATCTTAAATATAAGTAGCCATTAAAACCAGTTTATCTTTTTAAGCTAATACAGTTAGGTATTTGTGCAACAGCAAAGCATTTGTATGACCAACTGAATATCTAACTTCAACAATTATATTAGCTTTAATTTCAGTTCATGCATCTTTATTACACAAGAGATAATTATCAGTGTGTTACAAGTCTCCACTGTCTAAGCAATTAGGACTTCAGCAATTCTGGCTTCCTAGTAAGGGTGGAATTTTACAGGAAAACTTATTTTATCAACTAAGGATTTGATTATGATCTCCTACGTTAAGTTAAGCACTAAAAGCACTCCAGCTGTTCCTCAATAGAGAAATGAGAAAGGGTTTGGAAGCACACAGACAGGCAGGAGCAGCCTTCTCATACACTAGTGACAAATCCTCAAGTATAGGCACATTATATACGTACTCTGCATACATACTGCAAATACCCAGACCGGGCTGGCTTGCGAGACAACGGGCCAGCTCCACAGAGACTCCAGGTTCACACAGCTTCTGCCCACTGTTTAGTCTGGCTCTGCCACTATCTCCATCTTCAGAGCTTTGTTGAGCAGTGACCAGAGACATGTCAATGAGGACAACACATGCAGCAATCCTAAAACCTTCTGACCTAGTTTTGGGGGTCTCCCCAATTGTATCAAGTCCGAAAAATTGAGAGGGGAGGAAAGGGGAGCAATAAGGAATATACTCCTTCCTTCCCGTTCCTAACAAGGGTGTTCAGAGTTCCATGGTTTCTTGCAAGTATTCTTTTAATTCTGTTTTCCATGTACGGAATAATTTGTCCCCAGACAAATACATGATACACTGAGAAGCAATCCCAGATGTGAGGAGGAACTTTGACAACATGCTCCAAGAACAACAGGGGCTTGGACCTGGAAAGACATTTCCAACTGCCCAAAATGAGTGAAGAAGTTTTCAACCTTTAAGGTTGACCATTGAGAGGAAAAAAGAGAGCACGTTTTAAACCTGTGACGCAGTTCTGGAAATGTGACTGAGAAAAATTCTTGATTTCTCAGATTCAAACACAGCTTTGTTTTAAAGGCTCAGGAAGAGCAAACCAACCTATTCCACAGCAGTAGGATGGCGCACGCATGGGCACACGCAGTCTTTGCTTTAGTACTGCTGGGAGCTGAAAGGAACAGCAGGGAGACAACTCAAAAGGCGCGACCCACTAAGCCCTTCATCTTAGCGACATCTCCAGAGTTACCATACAGACCAGCTTCTTGCCACCAGGGCCTTGGCTCCACATCGCTTCCCTGCCCACCCACCCACCCACCCACCACACGTGGACACTTCCCCAGCCCTGCTCTGCCACGGCACCCTGTGTCGCACTTGGCTGCGGAGAGGCACAGCGCCAGAAATGCAAACCCCGGGCTTGAAACGCACAAAGATGTATGTGCTCCTCTGGCTGCTGCCAATTCTCAACTCTTTCCCTGTTCGTTCGGCACGTTTGATCAGGGCAACAATCCACACAGCTATTTTAGGAAGCGTGCACAGATCCTTCCTCACATCTTACAGCCGTAAGCTCGCTCCAGAAAGGGCTGGCCATTTGGCTGCAACACCGACCACAGTCGGTGAAATATGAGAAATAACCCACAGGCTCACATCAATGCCAACGTTTTAGTATCTAGCTAAAACCGCATCTACATTTGGAACAAGTGGGGTTTTTTTCTTCTTAAAAAAAAATCTGATTTTGTTCTTCAATTGTTTATGCAAATCTATGCAAAACAAGCTAAGAGCTGAATGAAGCAGCTGCTTCATAGCAGCGATAACAGTACAAAGGAAGAGCTGGGAGACCAAAGTGACAACCTGATACTGGAAATACTGACGTCTGTGGAATGCTGCAACAGAAGCCAGTACAGTAGGAGACCAGTTTTTGTTTATATTCCTCTTTTAGATGTCTCAAAACCAAGTCAATCTTCAGTAAAACATATCACCCTTATGAAGCAACAGCTAAGCCAAAAAAAGTTAACCGCCCGGACATGAAAACGCACAGACCACGGTGACTACTGATAAAAATCTCATCTCATAGTGCATCAGGACAAAAACCACGATAAAGATTTCTGCTGTGCCGATGGGAAGCTCGGGTCAGTCCTGAACACTACTGCAGCCTCCGGAGCACAGTAACGTCAAGCTGCCTTTGATCAACAGCTCCTCCAAACGCAGGGGAGACGGCAAGGGTAGGACACCTAAGGTCGCCCCGTTAATAAACGTGCTTCACAAGCCCTAAGCTCCATTAAAAAGAGATCCAAGAGACTCTGCAAACTGGAACGCGTGCAGATGTACCAAAGGAATACTAAGGCACACGGCAGGTTTTCCTCCCAGGCCCAGGACTCCAGTCTGTTCCCAGTCACACTCCCAGTCTATACCAGCACAAATACCAGGCCTGCAGGTATCTTCAGTAAAGCCCACAGAATGCTACGTCAAGTCTCCCCACGCACTTCACCCTGCGCTGCTCCAAAGCTGCTGGATTTCTTAACTCAAAGGCCACACAGGTTATACTGCAGCAGCGTGACAACAGAAATGTTACACGCGATTCCTTACGCACTACCAACCTTCAAACCCTTAAAAAAGATTCCTAGAGTCTATGCCAAGAAGGACACGGTCAATATTATGGAGCGACTCAGCTGAAGAGCTACAGGCAGCGTCTGAAGTGGTTATTAATCCACATCCACTCCAGATTCTTGTCCGTACACTTAACATCCAGTTTTCCCAAGTGCTGAGAACTTCAGTTAAAGACATTCAACTAAAGCTGACAACCATTAACTCAGATGTTCACAAAGGATCATCTACGGCAATACTACTGCAGCAGGGATGCGGAAAACAGAATATTCAAGATTAACAAAACCAGGAACTGAGAGCACCAGAGGAGAACAGAATTGCGGTAGAGGACATTAGCAGTACCTGTGAAAGCTGCAGGCCTTTGAGCAGCCACAACACAGCATTTTGGAACATGCCTTTTTCCAGATCAACTTCTGACAAGACAAGCATGTTACATGGTAAATGCAACTGAAAGAACCCATAGCATTTCAGCCCAAAGTTGTTCTGCAACCTACCAGATGTAGCCACCCCAGCCATAGGTATCATAGCTCTTTTACCATATCTGAAATTAGCCCTCTAGGATTAGCACATTGAGGAGGAAAGTGCCAGACAGGGACAATGGAGCTACTTTAGATGGCAATATATTGAATCTAGCATGAAAACAATTTGCGTTACTGAATTATTTTATGCTCTAGCTTCAAGTAACAGTTTTTGGAACAACAGCCTTTACATTCTGATGCAATAAAAGCTACAACTTGAAACATAGTCACTTACAAGTGACTATGTAACTGACATTACAGTGAAACTACACTTTTCAAAACAGTACAGTGCAAAAAGGAATACTTGGATTTCACAGACCCTACCTATATACAGCCAGTTCTTTCTGTCACTCACCTCTGAATGGAAAACTACTTTCTCTCCACCAACAAAGAACATGGGAGGTTCAGGAACTTGAATTAAAGGCAGTAAGTGTGACAAAATCATTTCATCAGCTGTATCTATAAATGGCTCTTAGAATAAGCCAGTTATGATGCGCAGACCTTCAACACAATCAATGTATGGGGGAATATTTAAAAAGCCTGGTGTACTTCAAGCAGGGATACACCCACTACTCGAAAAACAAAAACATGTACAGCAAGCCAGTTTTGAACTGCTGCTCTTTAGAGCTGGCTCCAGATACTCTGTCCAAAACTATACACAATCAATCCTTATTAGCCCAGACAAGACGCTGCATCACAGATTAGATTTATCTGCCTATTGACAGGCGTGCAATGATGCAATGGCAGCATGCTTGGGCCTCACAGTATTCCCCTCCTAGAGAAAAATAAGTTACACAACATAACAGCAAGCAGAACTGTTATTCCTGTAGTGGTGAGACACTTAGCTTATGATAAGGAGAGCAGACAGCTTGATCTTTCGGTTATTAAACAAAGGTCTGTGAATTACAGGCTCTATTTATGCCTTGTAAGCCATAAACATGCCAGAATGCAGGGATAAGTTAATAACAAAAAATAATAATCAAATATGTATATGCCTGTTGCATTGCTTATCAAGCTCGGCTGTCTGCTGCAACACACTATGGTATGCCAATATCCTTCAAAGAAAGAGCAAGTTGACTAAAGATTGGTAAGCACTATATTGGCCTCTGCATGCTCGTTGCTCAACAGCTGAAATCTACCTTAAACACCATCATTATTGATAACAGTATATGAAAAGGCTATGCACCCAATGAACAGGATGACCCTATATTTTATCCCGTTTATGATACCACAGAACAACATCTTGGAGCCACGCAGGTAAACAACACAAGAGCTTACTGAATTGTGCAAAAGCAAGTTTTCAAGTTTTTTTTTTTAAATCAGTTTTCAGAAAAATGATTACTACACCAAGAACTAGTATGATATAGGCCAAACACCCTCTCTCTCAGCATTAATTTCTTAGGGTGATGTCTAAAGCTGTAGCAATCACATATTTGAGTCAGGTATGAACTTGCTATTCAGAACTGGGAATTAGAACATTTTTAGCATAAGCATCCATAGTATTATTTCTCACTCACTACAAGCTGCAAAGAGCCATTTATTCCCACTATAGGTGTGTTCTCCACAGAAACTTAACAGCATAAGTCAGAACTGTGCTGAAGAGCAGCAGTAGTAAAAGCACAAAATACCGTTGTTACCTCGAGGCAGATCACTGCCACTGGGATCACAAGAGTAAGGCGGAAGAACGGCACCAGCTTCTCCCACCTCACTGACTGGAGGAAGAGGAGCTGAATAAACTGGGAATGGCACTGAAGAAACTGCTACATTTAGAAGGAAAAAAAAAAAAGTCAAGTCAAATTTGCAATGGCATGTCAAATGAGCAAGATGCTAAGTTACACAATTAAGCATGCACTACTTTGTCATCTCAGTGGCCCTAAATACAAGCTTTAACAAATTTCTCTTTAGAAATCACTTTAAAAGAAGTCCAAAATAAATTTAAAAAACAGATGGGAAGGTTCCAATCTCACAAGCCTTAACTGTATGCCTATCAGCAAGCTTCACATTCCAGTTAAGAATAAAGGTCTTTTTCAATCATTTCTCCATGCTAGAAGGCAGGCCAGACTTCCCTCACATAACTGTCTGTTCTAGAGCAACAGGGAACAGACAAACCACTTTAACTGATTTAAATGTTAAACGAGTTACTTCAAAATCCAAGTCCACAGCCATAGTATGCACACTCTACCTGGCCTCCCTATAGAAAGGGGAGATACTATGACTGGCTGAACTGCTGTTTGTGGGGGAACTGCTGTTGTGACACTGGCTGGAGTGGAGGCAGCAGAATTTGAGGAGAAGCCTGTAGCTGGAGCAGCATAAACACCTGTTGAGGTTGAGATTGCTGCAGAGTTCACCAACACCTGGAAAAGAGTCAGAGTATTCAGCAGGCTGCCTCTACAACTGGCTTTGTCAAAGATTATGGAAACATCACATAGTTCAAGAACTCTCACTTCAGATAAATGCATTTTGGAAGTCCTAGCTGTAAAGGCAGCTAAATAATCCTGTTCTCTAAAAGCTGGCTTGATAATACCAGTTTAGAGTTGCAGACACGTGCAAGGCATCTTTTCACCCTTCTGATTTGTTTTTACTTTACGGAATTGCATTCTTTGCTACGGGATGCTGGAAGAGGCAGATAAAGGGAGACCACAAATTGCCACTAACCAAGCAGAGAGGTCACCTCTCCACAGGCCTACCACACTAAAGTACTAGGTACTACCTTCTGGGGATAGCCGTACGAAGCAACTCCATCTTGAGGTGACACAGAGACTGCCCCTTCTTCCTGAAGGGATTCCAAAGTAAAGCACATCCATTTAAGAGGCAAAGAAATCACAAGGGGCACACACACCACACCTCTAAATTTTTTTTTTATTTACAGACTATATACACACAGAGGATCTTTCGTAAATTGAGTGAAAGCAGTTTTATTCTGACACACACGGCTGGCTTTCACACCCACTGTAGCAGGTGACTCAACATTTAGTTTCAGATTTAAAGAAGTACTCCAAAGTCAATTCTATCAAAGGTGAGATTTCTCCAGCCTCATAGTGGAGGAATGAGACTAACTGGAGTAGGACTTGAAGGGTAGCGTAATAAAAGCAAGTGCTGTCTGGAGCAGAAAAAGAAGAAAAGTAAACAGCACTCAAATACATGCTTTCTCTTTGCAGAGGGGAAAGTAGAAAAGTCATTAACGTATCTAGTACAATTCAGACTATAGTTGCAGACTCAGATATAAACCTCACCATTTAGAGAGGAAAAGAAAGGTGAAAATATAAATGAAACCATCATTTTTTTCCTCCAAAAGAAATCTCTGACCTATGTTAAGCCTGCATGCAAGGACAGTTTCTACGAAGAATCCGACACACTTCAAGGATTCCTAATCTGAACAGGCAGTGACTAAAGCTTACCAAGTTTGCTGTAGGTTCTGCTGAACTAAATACTGTTGCAGTTTCACAGTCAGGATCTGGAGGGCATAGGCAAAATTAATTGAAAAAAGCAGCATTAAATCTAATCTTTCAGAAACTTAAATAAAGGTCATTATGAGTGCATTACATTCACTGAGTGTTCTATCAGTAAAGACAAAAGTTATACTTACCTGGAGGTGCATAGATATATTCTTCATGAAATTTCCCTACAAGGGAGAGAACAGAAAGCCATGATTCAAGGGAAAAAAAAAAACAACTTAAAGCTGAAGTTACCACAATTACATTTCAGTGCATCCATTAACGAGCTGCTTTCAGTATCATCTTGTTTTGTGCAGAAAAGATAGTGAAACACTCAACTCTTTTTTTTTTTTTTTATTCCAACAACTATCAAGGTTACTGTTACCAACCTATGACGTGCATTTTTAAGCAGCAACTTGGCTTGCTACAGACCTATGCCATCACAATGGTCATAGCATAGCAAGCTTAAACACATTTCTATCAGACAACAATAAAAAATAATAAGCTCACAGGCGTTTTTGAAGCTCACAATAAACAGGTATTTAGGAGATGTAAGGAACCTGCTTTGACAATCAAAAGCACACTGAAGGTCTTCTAAACCTGTCTTTTCATCCACTAATCCTTTGAGAACTTACCATTTTCACTTGTTTCTTCTTCCTCCTCTGAGGAATTCAGGGCCTGCTTGTTAGGTGGGACAGGGTTTGGGCCTCTCCTTGCTACCCAAAATCCTGCTGGACTATGGACAACAGCAGCAGGGCTACCCTGGCCCTAAAAAGCAAAGTCAGAAGTGTGCAATTAGAGTTTAAAGCCTCTGCATGCATGACATACACAAAGAGTAGAAACAGGCTGACCAAGCTTGCTGCAACCAAAATTTACTAGAATTACCATTTGTGTGTCCATTCCTAGGCACCTTGATTGCAGCAACACAGTTGCGGACACATTTCTTTCCTCTACCTTTTGTTCCACCTAGCATACTTAAGGTAATTTATTGTTAAAGACCTGCCACTGTCCTATGCAATACAGTCAAGTTGCTCCCTCCCAGAACTTAGCCAGCATCATCTCAAGCTCCAACAAAGCCAAAAAGGAGGGAGCAGCCTCAAAGCAACAGCTAAGACTGCTACCCTCAACATATACTCCAGTGTTCCTCATCCTGGAGCATTCCCAGCACACCAACAGCACATCAGTTCATCCAAATACTCTAATCATCACAGAAAAAGGTTCTCTCTATTGCAATTAGTGAAACCCACAGGTGGCTGCTGGCATAGACACCACTGTCTGCACTAACTTGACCCACACATGCAAGCCTGACTCTTTCAGAAAGCAACACTCATCAAGTTTTCCCACAGGACTCAACTTTAACACTTCACATGCCCTTTGCCTTTACATTGACGTCAGTCTTGAGCTGCACCAGAATTTAAAATACAGAGTTCTCTGAAGCAGGAATACAGGATTGAGAAGCTCGAGTAAAATGAGTTGATTCCCTCTTTTGTGATGGCTAAGGTGACACTCAAAATTCTCCTCAGAAGACATGGTGACTATGAGACCGATAAAGTGCTCAAAGAGGCTTGTAAGATTTCCAAGGTTGAAGCAGAGGTGGTAAGTCAGAAGATTCTCCCACCAGGCCTCTAGTAGGATCACAGAGTTTTCTGCAAGATGCATCTTTTCCCAGGAAATGTTATATTCCTTTACTAAACAAGACAAGGAAAAGACAGAGAACAGGCTTTGGCATTGACAATAACAAAGTCAATGAATGAACATTAAAAACTACTCATCAGGAGCTGCAGGTATATGGGAGAGGAAAAAGTAGTAAACTATATTGATTTTATGTCGGGGAAAAAAAAAGGCAAGGTAATCTGTCCTTATTCCTTGACACTCTTGGAAGAAAATCAAAGCAGAGATTACAGATCTAGCACGAGGACAAATTAAAAAATGGCTGCTGCTCAAACAGCCCTGAACAGATCCCCTCTCTCTCTCATCTAAATACAAGTCTAACATTTCTTAAGTTCCCTGCTTCAACACAGTAAAAAGAAAGTCAAATGTACCAAGCTGGGGGGGGGTGTGTGTGTGTGTGGGGTGGGGGGTGGTGTTGTTATTTTTTTAGGGTTTTTTTAAAATTGATCTGCTTTTCCTATTCGGATACCTAAATATCAATTGATTTTTTTGTAGCATATCCAGCGTTGTACTGGGGCTCAGACTACAAACAGAAGAAAAAGATTTAAAGTGTCAGAATACACTGTGCCACTTTATCTACAACCCGACAGAAAGTCTGGATTTGGAATTTTCTCCTGTCTCTGTAGCAGACAAAACTGTTTCAAGAACATGCTAGCCCAAAACACCACAACTGTAAATTCATAGGAACAAGCCAGGCTACCGCTACACAGCCTCTGAATCTAGTTACACAAATGATAAATTACAGTATGACAAACAAGTGAAAAGCTTTCTCCCACAATGTTTAGAGCTAGACAGACAACCACAGTGGGAAGGGGTTGCTTCTTTGGTTTTGTTTTCATACTGCAATAGAAAGGAAAAACATGACTCTACTTTTATGAAAATACACTGAAGAATAAACAAGTGGTGCTGGTGAGAGGAGGGAGAAAGAAGGGGAACATTTAGAAAAACTGAAGGTTTAAGCAGATTGTACGGGATCTAGACTCATGTTAGCCTTCCCTTCTCAAAAACACATTCACTACTACAGCTTAGTCCAAGGGAAAAAAATAAATATAAAAAATACTGCTGTATCTTTCGGTAATGCTGCGCATTTGTACAGCTTCCCCCTCTCCCTCGCACCTCCTCTCTCTTTCAGAGGTTTTAACATACCCCTTGCTCATAACTTACTGATAAATTGGGAAAACCAGTGTCATCCTCTCCTTCAATTTCATAGAAAGTTATAGTTTCTTCCGGTCCTTGAGGCTCCTCTCCGTTCCCCGGTACAAACCCATACTGACATTCCTTATTTACACACTGCATCTGACGGCGGCTACGGCTGTAGGAGCTTTAAAAACAAGAAAGGGGGTTAAGAATCATCACTACTGGAGTTTCACCTTGGTTTCGTTACTCAGTTTTAACTCTGCTCTTTTTGGAGAGGCACAATAAACCCACTGTTTCCTATTGTGCCAGTAACAGCCAACTCAGCCCTCCACATACCTTTCCCACCATCCTCCCCAGCTCTTTTAGAGCAACGGTTTGTAAAGAGGTTTATATTCACTTACCAGGACCTGCAGGAGAAATTGTCATAGCTCTGATAGCATCTCTTTCCTGGACTGGGGTAGAATGCTATTTGAGGGCCAACCATGTTGTGCCTGTTTATAAATCGGGCAGATCCCCTAAGTTTAAAGGGCAAAAGGTGCAATTACCAGGAAGTGCTTCTCAGATGGAACTCATTTGTAGTTTTACCTATTAAATAGCACAAACTCTCTCCTAACTAATCTCCAGCAAGAACGAATGGAAAACGAGTGGTGATCTCAGACAAGTTTTCAAGGCCTCATACCTTGGCATCCCAAATCCACGGCCGTGTCTCTGAGAAGGATTCTGAGGATAGTGTTCATAAGGTGCCATGTTTCCACCACCCTGTGAGCAGTGAACTGGAGGAGAGCGCCCTGAACTGTGCTGTAGCCGGGGTGGAAGAACTGGCTGACCCCTGCTATAAGCCACAGTCATAAAGACTTCCTTTCCGCGAACTTTCTTAAGCATTCTCTTCCGTGTTTTCATATCCATTTCTGCAGTTTCAGTTGAGGACAGAAAAGACAGATTTACACCTTAAACAGCTGACTTTAGAGCTATGTTCTCTTTATCATTTGAGAAGAGACAGTATCTGGACACATGGAAAATAGCCTATCCCAGAAAAAGTATTAAGTATGCAAACTGCATACTCGTATTTTGAAGGCTCAAGCAGGCACTCTAAATTATGAGCAGAATACAATCATCTCACATGTGAATACCTTCCCAACTTCAGCTGATGAAACCAGGACTCCTAGAGTTAAAATCTCTTTATCCATTAAAATACCCTCTACAAATTAATAAAATACAATCCATATTTAATTAGCTGGAGAAGCCCTAGTCTGCCCATGCATCTCTACTAAGGCCAAATCAGACAAACTTTTTGGTTCACGGACCCAGTCTTTGTACATAATTCTCAATCGCCAAAATTCTTCTTGGAAATTTTGAGCGATACTAACTTTACTATGTATTTTGACTGGATTTGTTCTCTTGCAAAGGTAAATTCATCCCTCTGTCTGAAGGATCACTTTACATCAAACCTCTACAGTGATGAAACTTTATATCACAGGCTGAATTAAGTCATTTCCAATATCTGCTACTGTTAAAACTGTAATGAACGTCTCCCTCACTCGCCCCTGGCCCCAAGGGAATGAATGCTTGTGGAAACCTTGTACAAACCTATTCCTGAGAAGTATCCACCTGTTATTTTCTGATAGGTTCCTCCTTTTCGGCTGGGAACCATATTCCAAGCAAGGACAGGTGCCACTTGTGTCACTGGTTTTAAGTTTGCCAAAGGAACTGTATGCCTACACAAAGAACACTGATGTTAGCAGTGCCACAAGGATATACTCTTGTGCAGTTACACACAGTGTAAGCTGAAGCAACACTACAAGAGAATAGAACAGAAAAACCCACAAACTCCAGAGTGTAGGCAGCTTGTGGAAATAATAAGTAAATAAAAGATGTTTCTCTGATACCAAACACACATAACTGTTACTTGTTTATTAAAAAAAAATCTAGCATTTAGTCTCAGCAGTACTGACTTCCTGGGTCAAGCCTTTCTTCCCTGCATTTGTATGCCTTCAGAAATACACCTGAAGGCACATGACAAAACAAAATTTTTTCCAATATGTTATCGAGCCAAATCTAGGTTCAGAGAAGGGTGAATGCTTTGAACAGCAAAGTGGAGAAAGTGATTAGACTCACCAGAAGTGCCAATTAATGAGTTTGTTTGGATACAACATAAAAAACTCCAGAGAAACAAACAGCAGAGGGTAATTTGCTATCCATGAATTAAGCCTAAACTGCGAAGGTCACTTTCACATTCAAGAGAAGACTGAACAGGACGATTTTACAGAAAGCATTTTATTATTGTTATTATTTTGGTAATTATTTTGGTCATTAGAAATCCAAGAGAAAAAATTTCCTGCAGCATTCTATTTGAAGAGTGACAGCCAGTAAGGAAGCAAAGCCTCACCTTGTATTTAAAAGCCTAGGTTCTCCTTTCTTTTCAAAGTACCTTAACAATCCTATTTTAAGCATCTGTGAATATACAAACTCAACCAGAAAGAGTTCAAACATGAAGTCACCAGACTGCTTACTTTTCTGCCAGCTCCTCAACGAATACAGTCAATGTGTTGCCATCCTTTCCGACTTCCTGGATATGAGCATTGTAATACTTACCTCCAGGCTCCAGACGCACCTGGAGAGAGAACACGGGAAGCTCTAAAAAACGCCAGCCTGTATCAGGGGACTCAGAATACTGTTTACAAACCACCAGTAGGAAAGGCTGCTCCTAGCTGATTGTATATTACTGAGTTGGCTCAGGAGTCTCAAATATTTCTTCAAAATAGCAGGCAAAATAAAGAGCACTGCAATAACTTGAGAGGAAAGGAACGGGGGGAACTCTTCTGAGTGACTGAAAGGTAAGAAAATACCTCCTTTCTAACTTTTTTTTTTTTTAATACACTGTGCCAAGCAGATAAGTACCAAGGAAGACTGCTGTTTAAGAACTTGAGAAGAACAGGAGATAAAACAGGAAATTGGAAAGGAAAGCTCTGCTCCACTAGAAACAAGTCACTGAGTGAATCATCAGCACTGCCTTAAACAGTGATAAAAAATAAACCCTAGCTACATACAACACTGTAATACAAAGAAAGCTGACCTTCCTTTCAGTATCTCCTGGCCAGATCACGCTAATCCTTCCTTTTTAGCTCTTCCCTTTCTATTTTATAAAAATATTTGCTACATTACTGTGGAGAAGCGGAAGATTGCCCAGACTTGTTGGTGACCCCCAGTGAAAATCCAATAGACAACTACCTCAAATGCACACACTGTGCATTCTGAGCTCTTGGTCTGGAACTTCCACGCTCACAGAATGTACATCACTGGTTCACAATAAATTTCCAAGCAGTTTTTCCTTCACACTATCCAATGTTTAAAGGTAGATTTAAAAAATAAATTAAATTAAAAAGAAAGTCAGATTAATAGCAGCAAGGAAGAGAATAAGCCTTGGAAAACTCAATGAAGTAAAATGATTTTATGGGTTACCATACTCCATTTAAAGCAGTTTTAATAGTTTATCATAACTGAGTCTCCTTTGAGTACTAACCTGACACTTGTCTCCTAAATAGTACTGTCTCCCAGCAAACACCATGTAGTCAGTTTTTTGAAGCTCTAAAAATAAACGAATAAATAAATAAAAAGGAAAAAGCCTTTAAACTACTGTTCTTTCTTCATGTATCCTACAAGTACTTCACGACAGCATCTAACTACAAATTATAGGCCAACTGAGTTAAGTGTTTCCTATGCATATCTGAACACTCCCCACAGTAATGGTGAAGTAACTGTAGACGTTCTTATAACAGACCGTAACTAAGCTAAATCACAAGACATCAATAATACCCAGCTAATGCAGTAAATATCACTACTACTTCAATACTACAATGTTTGTTGTGATGGTACCAAGTTAGTCCTGCACTTAATACCAGGATTGGTACTAAAAATGTCAGAGATATCTTGCCTTGCCAGAGTACTGGTGGCGCCTGGCAAAAATGAGAAGTTATCTAAGAAAAACCAACGTTGTCTGAAGTCTCTTGCTGCTAGATTTCAGTAGGTTCCTTGCCTGGATTCTCTGTACATCAGGACTCTACATAGATAATTAGTTACTCTGCTCTTTCCCAAGAATTTTAATTACCCTCATTATTGCTTATGCAGTTGTAAAATGCTGGAGTTCCTCAGTATGCAAAGCACTTTGGATCAGACATAAAACACCACTTCAAAACTTATCTTTCTTCATTCTTCATAAGTTCTTGCTTTACAGATGAGCCATACTGTATGTCAAAAAGCAGCAACCTATCCCAAGCCACAAAGACCATGAAATCTCTACAGAATGTTCAAGCCCAGGAGAGCTGGGAAGCAAAAGAAAACTCCACTCATTTGACAGATATCAATGCTAAATTTGGTATCTTCATTATTATACAACTCTGAAGCCAAAAATCGTGCTTTAAAAAGTAAAAGTCCTTGCACACATGCTGCAACAAAAAACTCTCAAGTTTGAGTGATTTCCAATACAACAGAATGGTAACACAGAGTTCTGTACTCTAAGTCCCTTTATTTCCTATTCTACAGTTACTAAAAAGCAGAGGTCAGATTTTTAGCAACCTTATCACCATTATATAGTGTCAGAAGCAGTGTATTTTGTACTTTGAAATGAAGCCAAGAAACCAGCTACTAGCAAGATTTACTACCTACAAGTATCTGCTGGGTTAACCAGTATCCTTCACACTTCAGCTGTGAAGAAACAGGTCATGTAACCTAGTACAGAGAGAATTGTTTGGTTTTCCTTTTTCAAAGATACCTTTTCTGCTGTCCAGCCAAACATCAAACTCCACATTTCGATAGATCTCAGGGTCCAGTGCCTTAAGCACTTTATAAGGAACAGGCATCTTTGATGGATTTTCTGGAGGCTAGAAACAAAGTTGAAACAGAGTATTAACAAGTGCAATTAATGTGTTCATAACAGTCTGTATCACGACAGGATCTATGGACCATTTTAAGATGTACACACACTATTTTTCAGAATTTTAACTTCTACTATATTTGCCTAAAAACTATAGCTCAAGAATATGAAAATGCATTTAGACATTCAAAAGCTGAGCAAACAGACTTTGAAATGGACAGAAACAGGCTCAAGACTAACAAATGACATGTTCTTTACTCAAAAAGAATCAAAGAAAGCTAACCAGACCAATAAAACCACAGCTTCAAAAGTTGGTGGGAATTTGAGTTGCTGTACCTAAAACCAGGTTTCTGTAGTTTCTAAAACTGTTCCAAAGTAATTTCTACTGTGTTCAAAACAAAAGTGAACTGATTTAAACCATTTCTGGGAAAAACAAACAGCAGAGTAGGAAAAATCTACTAAGCTCCATCTTTGGAGGGAAAAAGAAAATATGTAAAGACGAACAAGAGAATCTCAGAAAGTATCCAATTTAATAGAAACTCAAAGGCAAAACTGAAAGGCAAACAGATGGAAGAAACAAGCCACCCACTTTCCAAAAAGTAATTTTTAAAAGGTGGAAAAGAGAGTTTAGCACTAACAAGGGTAACATCATATAACAACAAAAATACTCCACCATAAGGAATTCTTCCCTAACTGACAAACCTTTTCTTCTTCAATGCTTTGTTTGAACTTATCTTCCTGTGGATTGTCAGTATCATTGTCTTCCCAGTTGTCCACTCTAAGTAATTGAAAATAAGATTACAAAAGATACAATGCATAATTTCTAGCCAGAACTTAAAACAAACCAACTGTTCATACAATCTGGAAAGGCACCATGGTGCCATCAAGTGGTAGATTTTACCTTTAAACACTAGCCATGGCTGCGATGCAGTATAGGACAAGTCTTTTCCCAGATTCAAGAACTTGACCTTTACTTGTTCCAACACCCACCCTTAACAAGGACTACTGCTTGCATTAGGAAAGGATGAAGATGATTCCACTGATTGATTAAACTCTTGCACTGTCAAGTACAACAAGACACTCTGCTCTAAGTCCTATCAAAACAATGTCATCTGCAAGGATTCAGTAATGGCCAAAGGCATCCCTTTAGCCTTTCTAGTGATTTGAACAACACAGGACATAAGGGTTTCTATAGGTACATTCTGTCTGTTCCCCTCATGCAGCTGAGATCCAGACCTGGATCTTGTCTATTTGGGGTATGATGCCATTAAAAACGGACAAACAAACTAAAGCAAAGCTCATCTTTTCAGTACACTATTGCCTCTGCAGAGCTATAGAGGCTTAGAAGAATAATAACAGTATCTTACAAAAAAAAAATAAAAAAATCAATGACATAAGGAACAATTTCATTTACAAACAAGCTGTCATTTTACAGAGTAACACACAACTATAACATAGCCAGCAGCAGAGGATGTTCAATTATGTGACACTTCACAGTTCCAAGGAAAGCACACTCTCTTCCATAATATACTTCAGCTTCGCATGTGTGTCATGAAATAGGAAAAAGAACCAATACCCCAAAAAACTTGGAAAAGTTTCCCTTTGCAAGGTTTTTAATTTTTTTTGCTTCCCTTTTACCACATTGCATTCCCAAAATACTACCTCTTTTCCGATGGATTTCTGGATACTTTTTCATGAAGACAATCAAAGTTTGCATCCTCACTTCCTGCAGAGCCACTGTTTCTGTTCTTCTTGGATCCACTTCGAAACACCTCAACTGCAGACCTTAATTCTTCCTCATCCATGCCAAACACATCTTTGTACAGGATTTCATATAATACAGCTGAACAAATCAAAACAAAGCTCAAGACGAATTAAGATAATACCAGATCCATAAGAACTGCTTCAATTTTCAAGGTAAGCGTATCTTCAGATATTATGTGCTGTTACAAGACCCTAGTTGTATTAAATTCAATTAAGGAGAGGACCATAAAGCAAATGTGGTGGGAAGAAGGGACCTCTGGAAGTCATTTAGTCCAACATCCCACTTAACAGAATAATGAGTATGTGTTAATATACAATAAATGAGCCTCCATCTCTCTCCTCCCCACCCCTGAAAACCAAAACAAATACTGTTTATAAACATATGAAAACACATACTTCTCTTCCATAGATAAATGATTTCAAGTTTACCCTGGCAAATAGCAGCATTTTCCTGGAATTGTTTTGTATATACAGAGTCATAATGGCCGTTGCTGGAACAACACAGTAAAATCTGGGAAAATTAAAAAAAAAAAAAAAAAGGCTTAAGGCTGGAACGATTCGAAACCTAACTCTTTCTATCTGATGTCCTAGCTCAAGACCACATTAGTCTTCTGTTCTACAGCTGACACCAACTCACCAAGACAATAAATATTTTTAATATAAATATTAAAATGATGTAAAATCAGATTAAAACTGAATCCTAGGTAGTCTCTAAATAAGTTTGTCTATTACATAAAGAGAAACTATCAATTTGTACATCGTGCTGTATTACACATGAAATAAGAGTTTGTTTCCAGCTTACCTCTGAAACCACCAATTGCTCATGACGTAAAATAAATATAAGCCATTAAACACAGTATGTTGAGATACACTGCCCAAGTATCAAAGACACATTTCATCCTTCCCTACCTGGGGGGCTGGAAGAACATCTACTTCTCTAGCCCTGTTAAAAGCCTTGCTTTTAATAAGCAATGTTATGCTGCCTTTTGAAGACGTATGCCTTCTGCAACATATGCATTGACATACCCAGTAAACATATACCATCAAACCCCATCCTGGCATGCAACCACAGCCAACTGCAACTGGCAAAAATCCTTAGGCAGCTGTCAGCACATTGCCAGCAATGATGCTTCCCAGTGACCCAGCAGGAGCTGGGATGCCAGGGCTCTTAATTCAGTGTGCACCATGTCTTCTGCCAACACAAGCTCTCATCTCATGGTGAGAATGAGCAACACCAGAAAGAGCCACCGCCTGCACATGCTGTCTAATGACAGACAGCTGCCAACACTTAATGAGAGCTCGGGTGGTAAAGCCTTCCAGGACAAACACACATTTAGATTGTACCACTTGATTTTTAAAGTTAGCTCATTTTGGAATTTGATTACACTACACAGGAAACTACACAGAAAAAGAAAGCAGCACATGTAAACAAAGACAGTAATACTAACCAGGAGAGAAGAACAGCTGCAACAGCACAGATTTCAGAGCAGACTAGCCACTTTGGCAAACATAATAGCCCATACTGAAATCCATACCACAGCAACTTTACTGGCATCATGCCTGAGCTAGTCACATAATTGTGCAGGCACACCTATACGACTGCAGAAAAAACAAGAGAGGTCAGATGGGAGGTAACACAGAGTATTACTCCTTTATGTTCCTTCTTTTTGTCTCCAGTGATAATTCTTGTGTAGATAAACTGTTCCATTAGCTGCCATCCTTAACTGGGCTCAACTGGTATGTCATAGAAATGAATCAGTTTGTTACATTAATCCATTGTCACTAACTTTCCCTTTCCAGGAACAAAAGTTGCACGCTTCATCAGACTTCAGGAAGAGAGGTACTGGGGCAGAACACATTCTCTTCGCCAGTATAATAAATATATCTTGTTCTGCTCTTCTCAGATATTTCATTCTACCTTCTCAGTTCTGTCAAATTCCCACCGGGAAGTGTTCTTACCCAAAGATATTTCAGAAACATGAAAGAATATTCTGGAATTGTGATGTCACCTCTTCCTGCCAAAAATAAACTTCTTTCCAATAATGAGCTTGAGTAACAAAAAAGAATGGCAGGGGAACAGCACACAATCCACCCCTCAGCTGGAAAGCAAGTCTACTGTAACTGAGTTAACTGATGTGCAAATACTGTCTTTTTTCCATGAGCTGAAGTCAGCTTTGGGACTTTGTTCAGGTATGCAAGAGCACTGGAGTTACAAGAACTCAATTCCAGTGGCACGTTTTTACAACTAAGCAGGGCTGGAGGTAGCTAGGATTCAGGGTAAGGGTAGGAAATCGCCTCACTTCTTCTCACCTTGTCTTCAAAGCCATTGTCTGTAGCATAAGTAGGTGGCTTTCCAGGGTACCGATACAGAATAAAGTCTCGCCTAGGTAAGCAGAGGAAAAACAAGTCTTCAAAGAGCACAGTCTTAGTAGAGCCATGTTATGAAGAAACTTGCAGGGAGCTGCTTAGAGAATCCGCTGTTGGTTTATAGAAAAATCAAGCAGAATACTTTTCCTGATAAGTGAATGCTACCATACAGCAATAGCTAGATAAGCAAACAACACTCATCTTATTAGAGGAAAAAAAACCCCAAACATATCTGGGAAAGACCATTTTATTTAGTCACACATTAGGTCAAGTACTTAGGCTTATGGCAGGGTGCTGAGACACTGAGACTATTAAGTCTAAGTGATTTAGACTCTGCAAAAAGACTAGAGCTTCAGCACAGGGAACCAGTAACTTGTGCAAAACTTCAGTCTATTCCTTTTGTACTGGAACAGAATGAGCCTGCAAAGGGATGGTTCTTCCTTTTACCACTGGAGAGCCAGACTGCTTGTTACAAGATAGTAGCATTTTTAGCAAGACAGCAGTATCCCTGCAGGATTACGTTACCTTTGAAATAAACATCACCGTTTATGCACCAAGCAGGGCGAGTATTTCTCACTACCAGAGCTTTCAAGAACACCTACATGAGTTTTACTCATACTAACTACCACACAGTATTTTCGCCAGGCACAGCTCCTTGGTTTTTCCCATTTTCCATCCTTCAGCCACTAGAAGTAAACACTTGACTTTAGAGTTTAACAACAGCAAAAAGCTAACAAATAAACACCACTGGATACCGACCCTCCCCTTAATCTGAGAACAGGGGCTGTGATGGCTCCCATTCACATGTTAGTTTAAGTCTGTTTTGGTAGCATTTCTCACCAAGTTTCACACATTAGCATCTCAGCGATAAACAAATAAATGGTTCTGGGGGCCAGAACCCAAACACCATCATCAAGTCCAAAACAAAGTGAAACTTAAGAAAGAGTCACTTACTTGTACATCACTGATAAAGCACTCATTTCCAGCTGGCCAGCACTTTCCTATGCAAGATCATGAGATTACATGAGATAGCAGTGCCTTCTTCAACACTGAGAACTCTAGTCTAGCTCTCTGCTATACTAAAATACTTAACCAAAGTATTCGGTTTGTTTGTTAAAACAACCAACCAATGCATTGAGAGTTGAGATATTAGGATTTCCAGGAAAAAAAAAAAAGTCTGTAACATGGGATGCCCATGATTAGCAAGCTGAGTAAGACACAGCTAATTCCAGCAGCAACTCCTAAGCACATCACTCAAGATATATTTTTGTTAATTAAACACACAGTATTTGTTTCAGAGACTGCTGCATTCACCATACTTACTGGTTCAAGCCCAAAGAAATAAAGACTTTCAACTCTAGTATTCAAACCTGGGGGTAAAAGCAGCAGCAGCAAGGGACTGCAAAGTCTGATGAACATTTGATGTGAGGTACACTCCAGATATTCCACTTTTTCCTTCTTAGAGAACAATTGCAATTATTAATAAGGCCCACAAGAGGCCTCAACTTTATTGTTCAGTCTGCACAGATTGCTCCTTTTCGCCAACACAAATTCCCCACTAAAACTGATATTGTTTATACATGTGAATAGTCAGAACAAACAGAAAGTATTACCTATGCAGTTGAGACCCCAGGACTGGGGCCTATCTGAAAAAAAATCTACCCCAACCACCACATCACTTAATTACTTTCCTGTTCAAGTCTCCTCAAATTTTAACCTCTTGAGAAGTAAGTCTTACCTTTGGATCTCCTAGTCGTTCAAGGTATTTCTCAAATGATCCTTCCACATACTTTCAACAAAACAAAGAAGAAAACAAATACAAAAATAGTTGGTAAATTAAACCTATGCACTATACCGTACGTTACTAGCTGTTGAACAGGAGGGAGCTGGGCAGGGGCCGAGGACATGGACACCAAACTTGGGACTAGTCTGCCAATTCCTATCATGTTAGGGTTCTCTAGGGCTGGAGTCTCATGGGGGTTATGGCTTCAGCTGTTCCCTGCCTTTGAGCATGGGAATGATTTGGGATACCAATGTGGAAATACCAAGAGATTCTGAAAAAATTAAGAGCACGAGTCTGTGTAATATTCAGTGACCCGCCTCCCTCTTAGATTAGATGAAGCATTTAACTGCTCTTACACAGGGAAAAAACCCAAACCACACACCTAAAAAACCCAAACCACACCCCAACTTCACATAAACCACCACAGAAACCCACAAGCAAAATCAAAGAAACAAACAAACACCCCACAAAACCGTGACTTCATGCAATGATTGAACACACTCTGGAGTTCTCCACCATCTTTTGATACTCATTTCTTAGTCCAAAGTCCTACATATTTTCCAATTGCTAAATTTTGCAATGGCTGCTCCACAGAGAATATACTACACAAACGACTGTCA
>JAHREE010000559.1:8083905-8135956 GCA_033628505.1 Tringa tobata | reverse complement strand
GGACCCGGTGCGGGACCGGCAGGGACGGTGTTCGACCTGTCTGACGAGACCGCTCGCCGGCGGCGATCGGCGACCTCAGCGGGGTAGCCCACGAGTGTCTCAATTGTTCAGACTTTCAGGAAGAGAGAGAGGGGATGGGGGCAAAGTAACCCAAATTTGGAGAAGGGTTTCGAAAATTTTTGCCCTACACGTGTTGTTTTAGCACTTGTGGCACAGATCGCTGGAATTGGCAGCCTGACTGGGGCCAGGTGCAGCCAGACTGCGGCCTGCCATTCCCGCAGCACGGCCACAGCTACCTTTTCTTTACAGACAGGCCTGAGCTAGGCATGGGATTTCCCAGTCTGGCCCAAGCCTCCCATGGCACTTACTGTGGGAGTAACATCACAGAAAGATAGTAGCAAATAAGCAGTCAGTCATGCTTTGGAGGGGAGATTGATGTTTCAGTGCTGCGGTGGGTCCTGTAACGGCAGCCCCAGAGCAGTGGGCTGACACATCCCCTTAAGCCTCACTGCTTAAGGGGAAGTGAGGAAACTTCCTTAAGGGGAAGTGACAGAAACACTTTGTTTCTGGTCAGAGCATCACCAGGGGACGTGCCTTAGCATTGCAGAGCAAATGTGTGGGATACAAGCCTCCTTTCAAGTGACTGAAGGCAGGAGAAGACTGCATACGTTTCTTTCGGTTTTGCCATGTGGCTGTCCTTCCACTAATACTTCATAGACTGATGAAGATGGGAGACAGAAGGAAAAGAACAAATGTAGTTAGAACTCTGCATTCTATGTTTTGTTTAAATAACTTTAATAATTGTGGCCAGATATGTGTGCTGTGTCCGTTCCTCCAAAAAAATCACAGAAATGCTGCAAATTCCAATAGAAACTGCTGTCTGCAAAGTCTAGCAGTTTTCTTCCTTAATAACAAGTGTAACACGATGTGCAATTCAACAAAAAGAAATTGCTCAAGTTAGACATCTAAATCTATTCCCTGAATTAAGTTTAATAGATGAGGTCACATCTGTATATGTTACTGAGTTTTCCAAGAAAGATGCAGAAAAGATTTAGCTATCTTGAGGATACCTCTGATTGCCATGTTAATGACTCATTCACAATGCTCATTAGCCCCCTGTTGCTTTCATTTAGCATAATGAGCCACACTGAAATGTATTTATTTTTTGATTAAAGCAAATGGTGCTGACAGCAGACATGACATGGGGGAGGGGGAAACATACTGTAGAGCAAAACAATATCAGAGTCCTGAGTGCACAGGGCCTTAGTGGCCCTGAACAGCCTGACCCAGCTCTTACTGCTCTCCCTCAGGACCAGGAAGCCAGGAATGGAGGGTGACCACAATACAAGCCAGGAAAAGACCTCACTAAGGGCACAGTGTGACCACACCAGAGAAAAGCAAGCAGAGCAGTGGCAGCAGCAGGTGCAGGGGCAATCAGGCAAAGACAAGGTAACAAGCTATTTCTAAGATCAATCCAGGAAACTCAAACAGCAATTCAGGAACAGAACTAGCAGCAAGGACACCTACAACTCACGTTTGTCATCCCAGCCTAAGAAAAACATGGGCCACAAAGGGCCACAAAGATGATCAGGAGGCTGGAGCATCTCTCCTATGAGGACAGGCTGAGAGAGTTGTGGTTGTTCAGCCTGGAGAAGAGAAGGCTCCAGGGGAGACCATATAGCAGCCTTCCAGTAGCTGAGGGAGGGGATAAGAATTAAATGATCTTTAAGGTCCCTTCTAACCAAAACCATTATATAATTCTACTTAAAGCCCAATTTTAAATGAAGTCCCTATCAGAGAGTGTGGGTGGAAGCCCCAGCTGAGGCTGATCAGGGCAATTAATATCTATTGTCAGTGCAGTCAAGGCCCTGCCAGCTGATGGATAGGAAATCAGACTTTGGGATGAAAGGAAGCATGCTAAATTTTTCAGGTGTGTCAGAGATGGGTCAGCACATGTATAAATCTTTCTGAGAAAAGGCAAGGACAGGATAATTAAGTGATTGTGGCTTTTGGTTTGTGATTTTTTTTTTTATGAGAAGGATAGAATTTAAATATATTGGAGTGTTTTCCTGTTTATATCATTATTTTATATTAGGTTAATTACAGTAGTTCAGGAAATTACTGCTCTTTTGTAACTAAAGCACTATAACTCGCCACATGCATGCTCTTGCTCTGCCAGAATCGAAAAATAAACTTGCCATCATGATGAGGTAAGTCCACACATTCATTTTGCAGTTAGAACAAGGTTCCAGTGGTTGCCATTGTACCCTCTTTCAACTGTCTACTTAGAACTTAAAGTTCCTATAAAGTAAGGCACTCTCAAGAAAATATTCCATGCATAACGTAGTCCAAGACCCCAGAGAAAGGCTAGGAAAGGGCTAAAATGGAAGATACATTCTTGTAAGAGCTTGCTCCCATCTGTGCTTTGTATGTATTTGTATGTAATTTATATTCTGATATTTTCTTCCCATGACAACATCTGGGCAAGAAACTGAAAATGGCATGAGTGCAAGATGTTTTTTTGTTAAGTGAGAAATGATGTGTACCTCCTCCTTTCTCCTTAGCTTTTATTTGAAATACTTCTTGATGGCTCAGTTTTGAGCACTGTCGCTTTGTATTCAGCTCAGCTTGCCACAGTTTGCCCTGAAAGCTCCATAATTATATTATTTGAGAGTAAGAAAATGCATGAAAATAAACTAGTCGATTCACATCTTGGTTTCTGAAAACTACATACTGCCCTCAGTTTGCTTTCGAAGTCTAAAGACTAACTCACTGTCACAATAAAACTCTGAGGACCCCTTAAATGTGTGGGCTGGAGACAATGTATCAAATAATGAATCATAATGAATCTTTTAAAAATATACACCAACAGAAGGGCAGTTATACCTGTAAGGCGACAAAGTCTGATTTTCTTTAAAGGAAAAAAAAGCCAATGACTAGCTATTTAAAGATGAGGTACAGCACCGTCTTTCCTTCACCTTGTATTTTGTGCACAGATTGATTCTCAATTTTGGCTTATGATATAATGGTGCAGTGGAAGACATGAGGCAGAAGAGAGCAATTAGACTTCTCCATACTAAATTTATTTTGTTTCAATACTTTTTATATGTTTATGAATGTGCTTTTTTCTATTTCCAGTTGGCTTTATATAAATTTGAACTGAAAAATGTTCACTTACTTTTCCTCTCTCATTTTGATATAGTGCTATACCAATGAGGGATGATATTTCTGTTACTGTAGGGAACTGTGAAAATTAGATGGAAAATATTTTTTTGGGGAATAATTCCTTCATATTACTGTGATTCAGAGATGCTTGGTCTGGGAAAACAAGAGAGGAACACTTGTCAGGCAAATTTAAATAGTACACTTCGAAATATTTAATCACAACATTTCTACATCATTTGAATTGTCTCTTTGTGGGCTTGTTATTTGGCAGTGGGGATTGTCAGATAGCCTATGGATACACAGAGGCTCAGACTGACTGGAGACAGCGAGGGGGTGTTAGATCTCCTCTTCCTCTGGGCTGATTAGCAGAAGACAGGCGCTGAAGCAGCACGGAGGAACTGTATTCACTAAGTATTTCACATTTGAAGTGGAAGGGGAGGCTGTGGCTTAGCTAGAATGAGTATCCATGATCTGACAACTCTAATGGATTTTTCTGAATTTTGCAATATTTGAAGCCCCAGATTCTGGGAATACGTAATCATGATTTTTAAGGCCTTATGCTTCTGAAGAGGACACCGAAAAAATGACTCACTGAATCTTAAGGCCCTGAAGGCTAACGCATAAGTAATATTTATTGTATATCTATAACTATGTATCTTTTTGTTACTCCTGTTTTGTTTTGTATTTAAACAATGTCATGATTCTTTGAGACCTGACTTTGGGATCTTACTAATTTATGAAATTCAAGTGCTGCTGGTCTTTGCCCTGCCCATGAAGCAGGAGGTCACCTGTACACTGGGCTATATCATATACAGTGTTTCAATCCTTGATACAAGGAGTGTGGCTCAACGAATTTATACCAGCTGTTGAACTGGATCTTTACTGGTGCTTGATGCCTCTGCTAGGTTTCTGTCAAGGGTAAAATGCCTGCATTGCAGTCCAGAAAATGGGCTTCATGTCAAATAAAATTTCTCAAAGCTGGTAATTTCCATTAAGTGTTGTGGATAGTTGGGAGATTGTAAAGGAAATAATTTGAAGAAAGGTTGCAAAACGGGCCGGTATGCCTATATAGGAGCGAGTCTGAGGTCTGTTGCAAGGAACATTATCCTGGCTGTGAATGTTCGATATGGTGATGTCTCCTGGCAACTGGTCCCTTCAGCTCCCCAGGGAATCTCTGCCTGTGACAACCTGGCACTACTCCTTGCTGTCTGGAAAACACACGCCACTATTCCTGCCTACTAGCCACCAGCAAACACCTCCACAGCAATCCACTTTGTGAATGCCCTGCCATTTCATATTCCTGCATAATCCCTCTGACAACCAAATCTATTAAAAATTCATTTTCATCCAGGCAAATCAGACTCCCTGAAATCAACTGAGCTTTGTTCTCTGAAGGCAGCTTGTGCTGGTGCACATGTAATCAAATCCTGAGGTGGCCTTGCATGCATTTTTACAAGCACCGAGATAGACTTAGTGTTTCAATTATTCTTTTTGATGTGCATTTTTAAAGAAAATTATAATATTATGCTGAAGTAAACCAACAGTTTTAGATCTTTAGGAAGGAGCTCCAAGTGAGCAGAGTTCCTTCCTTTTGCTAAGCCGGTCCCAACTATGCAAATACACACAAATAGCTCTCTTTGCCATGCAGAATAAATATAGGTAAGGGGGTTACCTATGAACCCAGTCTAAATTTCACCTCTACCCATTTGCCTATTGTTTTCCAATTGCTGGCTCTCGGCAGCAGTAGTCTATATAGGTATTTTGAACTGCTTTTCAGAAGTCTTCAGGGACACCTGAGTCAGTCCACTGATTAAGTAAATGGATTTTGGAAGTATGTAGACTGGCTGAATATACCTTAAAATTAATGAAAAGCTACTCTAATTCTGCCTGAAAAGAAAAGAGAAGAGCACGGGTGTTGGACAAACATGCTCAGTGGCGCTCATACCAGTAGAGGGCTGTCCACATACGCTGCATCGAGGGGATCAAAAGGCATCGAGCTTGCAGGCTCCTTTTTGCCGTCTTTTCAGCATGGTATTAGCATCCTTACTTTTGCATGCCTGTTTTTTCTTCTCAAGCTGGCTCTCAAAACCGAAGTGAAATAGTAAAGTCACCTGAAATTCACTTCCCACCTGATCAACAGAGATAGCCAACACAGATCTGCACAAGGTCTGAAAGATCAAATGTTTAATGGACCGAGCTTGTCTGTTTCCAGCAAGTCTTGTTCAGAGGAACTGTACCTCTGCGTCATTTCCAAGCCTTTGCAACAGCAGTAGGGGTTCTAATAACAGTCACAGAGTTGTGATTCATTTATCTCTCCTTTTTGTTTCTACTCATGAGATGATAGTCAGCTTCTTATTTATAGGCAGTCTAATTTCCATTAGACTTTAGGCATCAAAGTAGCCACTAGATACCTGCCAAAACCACTGAGCTTAACTGGGGGATTCTTTAAGAGCTCTGTCTGGGCCACCTTTTTTTTTGTTTGCATGCTTGTATAGTAGTGAATTGTACTGAGAAGAATCGATACCAGAAGCATCTTTGTTTGCCTGCATTTCTTGTTTGTGGCCTTCTTTTTACCACCAGAAATGCTAGAAGTACTTTATGCAGAGGCAAACCAGAAGCTTAATATTGTGCAGTGAATTTCACAAAGATGTGAAGATAAAAAATTGTGGCTTTTATTTTTTAACATCCTAATGATCTATGCAGAGATACATGTAAGAGAGAGAGATAGTCATGTTTACAATTGGAGAACTGTTTTGAAGTGTGTATGCCTGCACATTTTAGAAATATATACGCTTATTTAGGTATCGGCACATAATGGTGAATCTTCCCTCAGGATTTGTTGCATCATAATTTCAGGATAACGTTCATCTGTTTAAAATAAATAATCTTGCTAGAACTCTCTCAGAAATATTGTACCAGATTCATCCCAGGTGTAATTTAACTGACTTAGATCTAAAACAGAGCTCAGTGTTACATTTGGGAGAGCCCTTACTGCTGCATGCACTAATGTCAAAATAAGACTGTTTTACAATATCTTGTCCCTAGAGAAAACCTTGCTGAACTCACAATAGTCCCATTTGCCTCACCTTGTAGCATACTTATGCTTGGCCACCTGTACTTCCATCTACAGTAACACTGAAGAAACTAAGAGATGTTCAGATACTAAATGTGACTGTTCATTTATATAAGGCTTTGTGTATCAATGTTTCCTATTTAGCAGCACACTGCAAAGAACTGTTTTTGTCACTGTGCCATATTAAAATGGTGATTGATGGTTAAAGAAAGCAGTCCAAATGAAGGGCCTTGGTTTTGGTTTGTCTGATTTTTAAGTATATCACTTAAGGGATATAATTGCCTGGCAGCACCCACAGTTGATAAAATGACACTTCTGGCATAATTAGTAAAACAAGTTAATTTTTCTGAATGTAATGAGCTTTGATATTGAAGAAATGATTAATGTCTAAGATCAAAAGGAAACATCTTCTGAAGCGGACAGTGTCCCACTTTTCTCCAGGGCCTTAGACTTCTGTCATGATAGGCAACATCATTCCTTTTGGTTTCTCTGAACCTGGAATTTTATTTTTTATTTTGTGAGGCAGTGGCATGGTGAGGATTCAAGTGAAATCTTTGTTGATTCTGAGACTGGTATTACACAAGGTACTGCTGGGATATGTTGTAGGTCCCTTACTGTTTTCTGTTTATGAACAACCTACCCCAAGGTGCTAATTAGCTAGAAGAATTGCATATACACAGAGTGCTGTTTTGTTCCTCCATAAAAATACATTTGTGTTTGAGGTGGATGTAACTGCTTGGCTTAATTGTGAGCTTCCTGGATTTCTGAAATCAGCAAGGTAATAGAAAAATTTGTGAGACTGGTATTTTTCATCTAAAAACTAATTACAAATATATGATTAATTCTTAATAACACCCATCCTCATTTGATTTGTTAGATGCAATAAACTCATTTAAATATTTATTTTCTACAAAGACTGGACATATATTGCTTGTACTCAATAAGGTTTGTCATTGGTGGTTGGTACCTCTGTTCTATGATTGTAATCAGCTATTTTCTTGGCCTATGTACTGTGTAGGATCGAAGAAATTATTTTGTGCATCTTACTTTGACATACAGATATGATTTGTGCCATGCCAAGTATTCTTTTCAAACTTGAATTCAAAGATGCCTGAACAAGGGACAAGGGGCAAAGCATGGCTTCTTGTAGTCTCTTGCTTCTGAGACTAGGCAGTGCAAATGCTGCTGATCTTAAATTTTCTTTGGGGCATTTTATTCTTCTGAGAGGAAGAAGATTCACATCGGACTTCTTAGCTGGATAAAGTCTTGAGGATACTTGTGGGTACTAAATAATAATGATACAGCAGTTTTAAATTGAACACTGTGTTTCAGAAGTGGCTGCAATAGGACGAATCAGCATGATCTCCATGGGTTTATGTAACAAAAATGAACACCAATTACAGTGCATTTTTTCCACTGGGACTTAGCCCATAATTTTGTCTAATTATGGTATGAATCCCACAATGGAGAAACCCTTTCTCTGTAAAGAACTAATTCCCTCTAGAAATGCTAAAAATCTTAAAGAACTCTGATTATAATACATTTCTCAATAGATAAAGAAAGCTAGAGAAAGCCTGTGCCGGCCATGTACCACAAAAAAACCCCCACCACAAACAACAACCCAGAAAAAGATGAAGGACTACCCTGGGAGACAAAGAGCTAATGTGAAGTAGTTTGTATAAACTCCTCTTATCCTTCATGTAGGCTCCTACTAAATATAATGACTAGTCTAAGCTTAAAAGTGCTATCTGAGAGTTGATAGATTTATTGACGTATACTCAAGGAATAATGTTGGACTAGAGAGTCTTGGGAAGAAACAAGTTCTGCTGTACTTCTCAGAAGTTCTGAGACACTCCAAACTAGTGTGGTACCCAGACTACTCAGGCATGCAGTTAGCTTTGAGTATTGTAGCTTCTGTCACGGGGCATGTTATATCATAAAATGGGTTGCCTGTGATTGAAAAGGGAAAAACCTCTGATTTTCTTACTCCCAGTCCTATTCTTCAGGCGAAGTTCCAATATCAATTTGATTGGATTTCTTCAAACCTGAGATAATTCATTAAGCTGCAAAGCTCTACTGAGGGTTGTTCAAAAGACTGCTGAATGGCAAAAAAGTCAGCAGAGAGAAGAGCTGCAAGGCTTCTTCAGCACAGTAAAGGATGGTTGTAGACGAGAATGACAAAGAATAGGCTATGATCACTCAAGGATGAGATAACACGTATACATATCACTAGGCATTAGTTTATTTTGCCTGATGTTCTATTATGAGTTTTAAACCTGCAATATTAAATTAAAAGGCAGTGTTTAACATTGAAATTGCCTAAACCATGCCTTCCCGGCTGTCTGATGCAACTGACTCCAAACTCTTATTTTCATTCAATGGAACGATCTCACATATTTTATAACATGAAATGAATGATCTTTCAGACTCACAAGAAAGAATAAACAGCGTTCCCAAGAGGAGGACTACATGTTGCATTTATTTATAGATTGGTTTACTAAGAAAAACAGAAACAAATGATGATTACTGCTGAAAGATGATACCTTGGGAAGTGACTGCCTGGTACAGCTGGATCTAATCACCTGAGAGATAGACAACAGCTCTCACTGCTTCCTGGCCATCAAGATGTTTGTTTGCTGTGTTTGTCTTTCCTTAAATTCTCTCAATTGTTTCCTTTATGCACCCACAAAGACAAAACCTCCAGAAAAGAGACAAAATGTAGCAACTCACAGGTTTTCCTGCCTCATTAATGCTAACATCAAACCATGTGGTAACAGTGCAGGGAAAGCTGGTTGGCTTCTCCTCATTTTACCTTTAGGTTACATTTAAAGAGAATGTAGATTTCAGAATGTTAAGATATTATTTACATAATTTATTGCTATCAGTTTCCTGTGATTTCTTAAGTGGTTGGCACAGGGATATGCAAAGGTAAATGGGATGAGAGGCACATGGAACATGCACAGAGACAAACTGGGTAGAGCTCAGCTGCATTTGCTGTACCTGACCTCCATGTTGTTGAATGAGACTTTTTCAAAGCAGGTTATGCTTATAAAAAATAGTCTTATAGTCTGTCTTCATTCCAAAGTCTTTGGCTGGCAGTGCAGCATTGACTTGTTTGGTTTGGTTGTTGCTGGTTTCTCACAGTCTGCTGTGAGAGAGGTCACAGTGCTCTAAAGTAAGAAAGAAGAAATAATTAGCCTCTGCAATCACATCATCCATTCCCATCTGATCTGAGTCTGTTTTATCCCTGTAGGGAAGACATACGAAGGTTTGTGCAGTTAATTGTGGTGAATGTTATGTCAAGTGTTGTTAAAATTCAAGAGCTGGACCAAAAAGTTCAGCTCTACCAGTAAGAGAGCAATTGATTTTACCAATTTCTTCTTCTCAAGTAGCTTGCAGATGTGCACATGGAGAATGGTGCCATGCTGTAGTTACCTGTCACCTGTACCTTTCAGTGTTGGTTATGCTCTTTAACACTAAACAGCTTTGAAATTCAGGTTGTAACATAGCACATTAGCCAAAATCAAGTGCATTCAGAATGCTCCTCTCTTTCTCTCTTTTGTTGGATGCATTCAACAACAGCAAGTCACATTTCTTCTGTGCTAGGTGCCAACATGAAGTAAATGCGAACCGGCGTGGTGTTAACACCTGAACTCCACATACTGTCAGAGTCAGTGCCGAAAGGGCTGTTCAGGGCTTTTCCAGGCTGTGGAAACATGAAAAATTTGTGAACAACAGCAAACCCACATCTGTTTGATTCTGTAGTGACAAGCTGTAAGATTTGCCAATGAGCGTATTGCAGCAACCTCATACAGACCCAGATGTGAGCTTCCTAGGGCATTATATGCTAGTCACGCCACAGCTATTTGGACCGGTTCCTAGTAACCTAAAAATTATGGAGTAACATTATAAAAAGTGCTGCATATTAACTGTGAATTCATATTAACTAATTCATATTAACTATGAACATCAGTTAGTTTGAATTAGGATTGCTAAGGCATAAGGAGTAAAGGGGAGATATTTCTAGTAAATTTTGCTTCAGCAGGTGACATCTAAGTTTGTATCTTTCAAGCTAATAATACAGGCTTACATAGCCTTTCACAAGCTTACAGGCTTTCACATAGCTTTCACAATTTAGCATTGCCTGGAGCTGGACAACTTCTTTTTGCCTTCAGCTGAAGAAATCCTAGAGTACCTCTGAAAAATCCAATCCGTCAAAATTCAAGTTCAGTTTAGGATTATTTTTCACACATAACATCAACTGTCCTGGATGAAACTTTACCTGTTCTCTCTTACGGAAGGACTGAGGAGGAAATTTTCATATTCTATATACTGCATTCTACTACTCTTTTTTGTGCTGGAACTTCACAACCTTCTGTAGAAGTCTGAGGATGAAGATGTCAGAGGGCTTTATGTGGTTAGGCTTTTGGTACATGGAATGCATAACATGCAGTTCCTTTATGTGAACAAATGTGAAATCTGTCAGGAATGGTAACTGAAAATTATATCTTTACCAGTCCTCAAGGATGTAGTCTTAAATCTTCTCTTGTAGCTTTAGCATTTGTTTATAGAATTATGTATTTGAATGCTTTTTACTTAACATTATATGTAGTCTTTTTTAAGCCCACTACATCTATCAAGCAGATTTCATCATCTCTAAGTTTATTTATCTATCAAAATGGCAACAACTGAGTTGACAGCTCATGTACCAAGAAAATACCATTTGGGATTTTTTCCATTTTCAGATATATCTGCATCTGAATTTTCAGTTATGAACATCATTGTAAGACTGCACATTTTTTTCAAGGGGCGCACAAATAAACAGGACTGTGAACAAACTTTCTGTCCATACCAGAATTAAGCTGAAGTATAGACACACCACAGAGATAAATCTTATTTAAAAAAAAATTACAATCATTCCAGCAATCTTGCCTAAATTTATACCTAATCTGTAGCAAATAAATTGTCTTGTAGCATTTACTGTTAGCAGAGAGCAAGTAGCAGGAGGAGTTGTCTGCACCTTTCCTGGTCTGCTAACCTGCTTTAAAGCTACAGCTGTCTATCTGCACTAGGATGTTACTTCATAAGTATTTACCACATTAGTGAGTGCAGGGTAAGGACAGTTTTTCCTAGTGAAGACAGGGCATATTAGTAAGTTTTCAGTAATGCTGACAGTTAAATGGATGTGTGACCACATATTTTTTGACTTCCAGACATCTTTTATTTCTTTTTCAAGTAGAATCACATAAGGTCCTTCAGGGAGCTCAAGTCTGATCCTCTGCTGACTTATGCTGTTTGCAAAATTATGTTCTTCTCTGCAGCCCTGTGAGTATATGAAAATATACATTTATGTTTATATATTCTGACACAGAGAAGGAACATATTCTACATATAAACTCTTTCTGCTCAATACTTAAGGGTTTGTTAATGCAGAAAATTCATGAATGTGAATGGAAATTATGTGGATGACATTACCCAAGCATAAATCCTGTAGAATATATATGGTTTGGGGAGTTACAACATACTCAGGTCCTGACACCTCCTAGACTAAATACCCTGGGAAGTTTAGGAGCGATAGTGGTTTTCTGGTGACTGCAGGCTTACTCTGACCCACAAGGAATGGCAACATGTAGGTGTAGTCATTTTGCTGCTCCTTCAAAACAACATGTGGCTGTCTTCTCCCACAGGGAGGGAATGCAGGAGGTGATGGATTTACATAGTAGTCATATTTGTTTCCAATGTCTAGGATGGGAGTGAAGGTGGCAGCAAACTGTCCTGGTTCAAGTAATACTTACACAGACTGGTATGGGGTCTTCTTACACAGATGCTCCCTGAGGCCAATGATTAATTTGAAATGAGTGGCATCTCTTGAGCCAATTTCTGCATATGAACTGATGTCTCAGATCCATGCATGGGAGTAGTACAGAGCGGTCAGTGACTCATCATTAATAGTAGTATGTCTCTTTATTTTTGTAAAAAACCCCAATTTTCTGTAGCAGACGGACAAGCAGGAAGGAAACAGAGTACTGGTGGGGAAGGGTATGGATGTAACACCTGCAGTTCTCCAAGATACAGTAAATCCATGCACAAGTCCCAATAACCACTCCTTATAGCCAGAGAATGCCAAAGTCCACTAAAGCCCACTCAGCAAACACAGGTCAACGCATCCCAACAGTCTCTTCTTCTCAGAGTTGTCAGGTCTTGGACATTACAAATGAGAATGAAAAGGGGGAAAAGGCATTCTTCTATTTCTCAATGGGAAAAGCTTTAAAACTTGCTGGGATTGTACAGACAAGTGAGGCACTCTAATTACCTCTGAGACTGTATATGTATCAAGTGGGACAGATACTTTGTATAAATGAAGCTTTAGAAAGGAAAACTTGCTATTTTTGTGTTAGAAGATAGGGCTGCCTTCCTTATCAGTATTATATGGACATACAGTCTGCCCAGGTAAGAATGTGATATGATGATATATAAAGTGATTGCTCTTATTTACAGTGTATTTACTGAATTAGTTTTAAAGGGTTGTGAGACTTCTGAATTAACATAATTTAGTATGGAAAAAAAAGAATGGAGTCTTGACATTTACCTCTGCGGGGCTTTTCAGATGAGATCAGAGCAATCATAATTTGGATCCCAACTTGGATTCTGATACTGTCTTTTTCCATTAGTAGGTTTGATATTTTATGTCAATATTTGAATCTGTCCTGCAGCTTCCTGGAAATTAGGCTTTTCCACAGATAGTTATGCTGGAAGGCTGGTGTGGTTTAGTTGCTGATTTAGTATGTTGGAACATTTATGGTCTAAATAAGTTGTAGCTTTCAAGTGGCATGTCAAGAAAATCGGGAGGCTGTACAGGACAAACAGATGTTGAGCCTGGGCTAGTCTGCCTCATGATGGCTGAATGAATGACACACACCAAGCCAACTTAGATTTTTTTTAAATTTCAATGTCATTGATGAACTCAGTAGCCATCTGTCTTAGTTGGACTAACGTCCAAATTGTCACACAGAATTTGGGCTCTTGTGCAGTGCTGAGACTAGCAGTCCTTGAGGAGCCAAACTTTAGATGGGGTGTGAAGACACCATCCTGCCTGGTGATATCTGTGTGTTGTCCCCATGGCAGAAAGCTGAGGGCAACCTGTCTCCTGCCTTCTTTTCCAATCATGGCATGGGGATATATTACTGAAACTGTATTGTTTGCTGTATTCCCTTACACAGTCACCGTGCTATTTCACAGGTTAAACCTGCTTATGTGGGGATTAATGGACTATAAAAGGTGTTATTCAATATAAAGAAGACATTTTAAAATAGTTTTGTATTAAATACATCAGTAAAAAAACACTAGTCCTGTCCGTGGACCAACTGTATCCAGTTACTTGTCATTCTGCTCCCCTGACACACACAATCGCTGTAAAAGCCGTATTCCTAGTCCAAACAGCTCACCCATATGCAGAGCTGTTGTACGCAAAGCATTTGAGAAGCAGTTTCTTGTTACTATCACAAGTCCATGTAGCATCTTCTCTAATTTTAGCACTGGTTTTGTATGGGGAGTTTACACCTTCCAAGCCCATAGAGAGAGGAGAATTGGCAATGAGGAGAATTGGCAAATAAATGTGGAAAACACCGGGGGATTTTATCACTAAGGTAGAATTAGGTTGCAATAAAGAAGATAAGCTGGGTAATTTTTGTGCCCTTTAGAGATGTTTCTGAAACAATCTTGCTCAAGGTTTTTTCTGTAAGAGGCAGTGGCTCTCACAGAAGTGATATGCCATAATTGATTCCATCTTTCTCATCTACAGAAGCAAGTCTATCTCTGTATATCATTTATAAGTAAGAGGATTGGGTTAGATTGTTTCATAAATTTAGTTTCCAGCAGGGTATTTGAATTGAGTCCTACCTTTTAGTGCTCAGTGGGTTTACTTTCCATCTGCATATTCCCTACTAGTCTATGTCCAGAGCAACATGTTCACACTATTCATTACTGCAGTGCCAGGCTCTGGCATTTCTTCTACTTTCTTTGGAGGAAAACAAATGAAAAAGCTTTGGAAGAACTGGTCTGTCTTTTGAGAAAGAAAATTGAGAAAGAAAACCCAACATGGATATGAGAGGAAATGTTATTATGAGTTTGAGTCTCTTAGGAGAACAATGTCCATTGACTCACAGACTTTACACTGCATTTTAGTTACTGAGTGATACTGGGAAGGCTGAAAGGCATGAATATGTTTATATTCAGCTCAGTTAATGTAATGGAGAATAAAGGAAGAGAGATAGAATGTCTTTTAACAATTTTCTCTCCTGCTGCTCATTTCCTGCTGTTCACTCTTTTTTTTTTTTTTTTTTTTAAACCTTCGTAAATTTTATCTTTAGTTTCCTTCCTCTTTTAAAAGTTCTGTCTTTTTCTGATATCTGGAATGCAGCTATCCACTGTAGGGTCTTTAATGTCAGAAACCCATAGTTCCAGCAGGTGATGAAACATGAAACATTTGTATACTTCTGAAACTCCATTGTGTAAATCTGCCATTCAAGTGGAAAAAAAGCAGTTTAAGGTTTTCCTTCTTGAATGGGAGAAATGCCTGAGAATTTCCAAATGACTGATAATTTCTGTATGTACCCCGTGGGCTCTTCCCACTTAAGCCAGATTACTTTGTTGATTCAACTCTTTTCACAAGCAAGGAATAGGCAGAGAAATAGGTCAGCAAATACAGGCTCCAGGACACATTCTGGTATGTCTTTCTTTGGGCTTTTGGCTGTCATTATTATGGCTTTTACCATTTTCTGCAGGGAATTTTGGAGGGATATGAGTCTTCCCTGGCAGCAGTAGGTTTCTGTAGTGTAAATTGTATTGAGGGTGTTGCACACATGTTGCCTGTAGTGTCAACAGCCAGTGAGTTCCAGCCAGTCAGTCTGAGCTGCGTGACACTCTCCATATGCTCTGTGCTGCTGTTGATGGTTGTGCAATTAGTTGTAGGGCTCAACAGGGAGGCAGAGATTCTTTCCACCACCATTTGGCAGAACAAAACATGTTTCACAAGCACAGAGCCCTCTTTGCTTTGGGGTCTCTAAGTGGTAGGAATCCTGCTGTGCATTTCCACATCTGTGAACTGCTGGACGTTCTCAGTGCTCTCTGGAGATGTGGTGATTGGGGAAATAACATGCTTCAGGCGCAAGAGCATGGAGAAAAGCAATATGAGAAGGATAGCCAGTAGCGTTAGGAACAATCCCACGTACACGTAGAGGCTGGAATATTTATCTGCTGTTGTGTCTACTTCTGTAGCAAGAGTTGGCAAGTGGACGCGGCCAGTCAGGTTTCCATGGAATTTAAAATAAATCTCAGTCATTGCTCTCTGTCAGCTTTGGTCCATTTTCCCTGTTTACCCTCGGAGTTCCTGTCTTCCCTCACTAAACTCACAAAGGAGGTCAAGAGAGAAAACTTAGGACAGATGGCACAATGACTTCAGCAAGAAGTGCTCCATCCTCTTGGTCTCAAGGCTGCTGGTTCACACAGTTAAGCAGACTGCATGAGACAGGCCTTTGCAAATAATTTTGCAAGTTTCTATTACAATGACAACAAGCATTAGACTTATGTTTTACACTGCCATCTGGCTTTTATTTTTTCCTGAAAATGCTTTGGTCCTTCCTTTAGTAGGTCACCTCCTTTGATAGGTGAAAAGCTTTGGTCCTTCTCTCAAACTGAGCTGCAAAGGTTTGCACAGCTTTGGTCTTTGCAAGTGTTGTTTTCCAAGCAAACTGAGTCAGCTTTCTGTCAGCTTCTCCCACAGCAGGTGGTTTATCCTTGTATGAACTGGGGAAGGTTCTTTTCTGCTTTGCCAGCCTGCTGGGGGAGTCTCTTCTCTCCTGATCCCAGGCCACTGATACTTGCTTAAGGAGTATGGATTTTCGAGTTTCTCATTAGGAAGTCAAAAAGTTGGCTCTCTAAAAGGAAAAACACGAGAAAGGGAGAGAGAAAGAGAGAGAATTGAAACCAGGTACCAAAATAGCCTTAGCCTATGTGCAGTATCTTTATAAGAAAACCCCTGTCATGCTCCTGTGAGACACCTTGAGATCAGGAAGAGCACTGAATATTTAACCATAGAGAAAGACCATGCAAATCCAATTGTTAAGGTCTCCTCTGGTAACACTCATTCCTTACTTCTGGGTAAGAGAAGGCCCCATGGTCTATGGAATTAGATGTCACAGATAAAGGGAAGATGTGAATCTAGCCAGTGCCTTCCACCATGTGTCTCTCATTGTTTACCAGGACTCTCTGTTTCTGAGGCAGGATGCATCTGGCAGGCATCCAGAACCTTACTTCTCCCACTGGGGCAACTCTGCTGCAGAATATGACATTTCACTCCCCTCCTGGGTGCAGAACTTACTAGAAATGGGGGCAATCTTAATGTTTTAGCATTTTCAGTTCTTCCAGCTGGAATAGAAAATGTAAATGGCAAAATTTTCACTGTAAATGATGCATCCAAAACCATCATCTTTTGCTTTGATAAAACCAGAGTTTTGGTTTTAGTACTGAAAAAAAGTGATGCAGTCATTTATGATGTTCACTACGTATACACCTATATGAGATGTAATTAGAGTAAAATTAATATGGTAATATACTGTGGCAGTCAGATTAAAATGAAATATTAGGTCAAAATTATAAAAAATCTGATGCTTTTAGATTAAGACTTCACCTAAAAGACATATTGCTGCAAAACATTGTGACAGTTATGGGCCTTCAGTTTGTAAATATAGCTGCTTTGTTGACAATGTTTGGTTATGTTCTCCCCATCCACCAGTGGGAACAACACCTTGCTGTTCTTCAGAGAGGGGTGGTTGAAATCTGGAGGCCTGAGTCATCAAGAAGCTGATATTCAGGCTTTTATTATAAGCAAGACAGACCTACTTTGGCTCACATGATGGGGAAACATCCGATGTGCTGATTTTTCGGAGAAGGGATGCTAGGGATTGTCTACATTTTACCTCCCAGCTACTGCAAAACCTTCTTCAGTATCAAAGCTTTTGAGATAGCAGTGATCCAGTTTAGGGAATATTGGGCCGGATCCTGCTTACTAATAGCCTGGCTAAGCTGTTTGAAAAAATTGCCTGGGGATTTGACTTCTGCACTCCCTCTGTGGGTAGTGGATTCTGTGCTGGGCTTTGTGTAGGAGGGTGTGGGCAAGCATGGTAGAAAAGGGCTGCTCAGTATTTTTCCAGGAGCTGACCCAGCCCCTTTGGAGCCAGTTATTCTGTCAGCAGAAGCATGGGATGTGGAAGTAAAGGTTGTGTTGCAGCCAGGCACTTTTGCTCTCAATTGTAGGGCTATGACTCTGTGATTTTTCACACTTCAAACCTATAAATGGAAATTCTTCCCCCATGAAGAATATTCTTACGTTACAGAGCAGGTGGGAAATAGAGGATATGAAGACTACTGGCCATATTAAGCTTCTGTTTTTACAGTATGATTTCTCTATTGATAATGAAGTGCAATCAGTCTGGAACCTGACACTTGTGTGAGTTAAAGTACAGAGCAATGTCTCTCCTACTGAGAGCAAAAGTCGGAGCTAGTTTCTCTTCATAAGGAGCAGAGAGCCTAATGGCTTTACGTACTTCATAAAATTAGACTGCAGATGCTAAGGACATTAGTCTGAAGTTCAATAATTAGCTACAAACTAAGACATTGAATTAACAAAGTTCAGCTGGGCATTTATTGATAAAAGGAGCAGGTTAATAGTAAAAACTATTAGCAATGTGGAGTTGGTACAGCTTGCTTTTTACTTTTAGGTCTCAACTATAGAATTGTCAGGAGTAATCAACTATTCAGATTATTGAAAACTGTGAAATTAACTACATCTTTTCCAGAAATGAGCCAGAAATAATTCAGTAGCTCCAGGCAACCCCAAAGATTTTTGCTTTTCAATCTACCATTTCAGCACATCTTTTTGGATATTAATAGATTTAGCTTTGCACGCTCTCCTTTAAGGAATTGGAGCTTGACCACTGCAGGGACCAAGGTCATGTGAAAATAAGTGGTACACAAAGATTCTGATAAAACTGTATAAAGCAGGTCAGCATTATAACTTTGTATGACTCAGATTACAGGAGGCAAAACCTCACTGGTTACCCTGAGAAGCCCTCATGTCCATGGACAGAGATAGTAAGCAAAAGTTTGTTTTAGATCAGAGCAGCGTAACGAGAGCCCACGTTCCCTGCGATCTAAATTGTTAATCAAGACTTAGTCATTCTTCTCTGGCTGGACAATACTCCCATATCTGAGAGGTGCCAAGCACCAGTAGCATTCACTGATGCTCAGTGGGCACAGATTGATTCCAAGCAGACACTTCTTTTTAAATCAGTTTGTAGTTGTTTTTCAGGAAGGATTAAAAAATATCAAACCCAACATATTTCATTTAATAAAAATCAGTAATGAAAGTGGAAGCCTCAAATAAACAACAGAAATGTTTCTTCCCAGAGTGCGTCACTAAGGAAATAAATGAGCCAAAACTTTACGGCTACTAAAATTGCCATCCTCCCACTGCACCTATCAGGGTTTGGGGAGCTTCAGATTTGGGGAGTTTTTATGAAATCTGTATGGCCCTACTCTGCACCTTTATACGTAAGAGAGGAGCAGAGAGAAAGAAAGATTTTCCTCAAAACAGTACAGACAGGCGGTACAAATGGATCTTGAAACTGCAGTAAATGTCTTATCTTGCCTTCTCGCTTCCTTGTATTCCCATATTTGGTTTAAGGGCCACTTGCCAGCAAAGCATCTCTGAAAGTCAAAGCAACTTTTCTGAGTTCTCTTTTGCTTTTTCTACCTGATACTAAAACTACTATGAAGAGGTAAGCGGGACAAAATAGAACAATTACTTTTGTGCCTTCTCCAAGGCTGTAATTTAAATTGTGCTGAACTGGCTGACAAGTACAGAAAGGTTTGGTTTTGAACAGAAAGTACCAGGTGTATTCTGTCTAGGTGGTCTTTAGAGAAAAAAAATCAGTGCTGAAGAAATGCAAACAAAGCATTAAAGTATCAATTTTGTCCATGGCTTGCATTTTCTCCAGGGAGGATCTAAAGGAGAGGAAAGTTGGGGTGTCTCTCCTTTTAGTGGCAGACAGTTTCTTGTTCTTATGCTGAAGTGCAAGATAGCATGGCAGTGTCTGAGCTTTCGTAGTGCATAGGAAGAGAACAGAATAAAGCATAGTTACCTTTCAGAGCAGGCAGGGTGTTGGGACTAGGCACTAGAGGAGCTGGTTCAGACCACAAGCTTGCTGGTGGTTTATGTAGGAACATCTCCCAGGTAGTGGGATTTGTGCAGAGGAGATTTGCTCTCTTATTGCTGGTGCCAGGATACTGTCTTTTCAGCAACAGACACGCCAAGTGTACTTTCTTCCCCTCTGCTCTTGGATTCACATGGTTTGCTGACAGGGATGGCTCTTACTCCCGGTCTTGAGATCTCAACTGACAGTCTAACTGAACAGCATCACTGCTGATGCCCTTCCTTCGCAGGCGATAGGAGTGGGGAGCAAGGAGTCTTCTCTTCGTGAGCTTCAGTGCTTGGATGGAAACAGGCAGTCCCCTCCTTCGGTAGCGGCAGGCAAGAGTTGGAGTGGAGAGGATCAGTGGTGCTGTGATGCTGCTGCAGCTCGGCTGCAGGCAAGGAGGGAAGGGAGGGAGGCTGTGAGCTCAGCTCGCAGCAAAGTTTGTGCAAGGTTTGTATTAACCCTTTCGTGCTTGCAAGTGGTAGACAAGGCTGAGCTGCCTGCTAACTGTGGAGTAAGATATGAGCCAGGATGACGGGCTTATCTGTTATCTATTTCTCTCTCTTAATTTTCTGGAAGGTGCAAAGGTTTTTTTGTTTTGTGGCTCTTGGGAAGGATTACCTGGTGAGGGCTCCCAGCTGGGTTCCTGTCTGGAACCATGGACAGACAAGTGTAATTTTTCAGCTGAGACCCTCAGGATAGCCCCCAAGCATTACTCTTTGGCATTGGAGCTTTTGATGTATATTTGTCCTTATGCTTATTGTTTGATGGTTTGGGAAGGGCTGTGTAGCTGGTTTAGTTAATTTACAGGTATTTTCTCCTCTGAGTAGTTTGAAAGTCTGCATGAATAAGCATAAACCCAACTTTGCAGTGTTGAGGTGAAAAAAATTGTCACCTGTTTATGAATGTGTGAAACACAGATCTACCTACAGGAGGTCACAGAAATGAGGCAGAAGGAGCCAAGGTTGAGGTGAGAACCACCCTGATCCCTCTGATAACCAAACCTTTTGACCTGCATTTCTTAGCTACCCCATCAACCCCCCCATCTGACAAAGTAAGGATTTTTTGTGATCCTGTTGCAGTTACAACACAAATTAGGGTGAACCCAATCACTATAATTTAATCACTATAATTTAATCACTATAACTACTATGAATCACTATAATTTTAGTTGTGTGTTTTGGAAGGGTGATGGGGAACAAGGTTACCTTTGCTTTACACAGGGTGGCTGAGTCTGTTGGGGACAGATGTGAGTTTGGGATGCATTGCAGCAAGACCCAAGGTTTTACCAGCAGTGGAGCACAGCTGGAGGTGACCAGTACATGGACAAAGTAGCCACAGTTTGCCTCTCTAAGCACTGAGCTGTGTACAGCTGCGTGCAGCCCTATTTCACATGTTCATGTCCCTTGTGCCCCAGCAGGTGGGTTGGCTGGAGGCACCTCATGGGGTGAACCTGACCCACAGGCCCACACTGGCCACTTGGCTTGTGGTAGTTCCCAGTGCCTACAGGTTGTCTTTCATGGCCTGTGCCTGGGACACTGAGAGCAAGGTTCCCCTCTGGAAAGTGAGTCCCACACAGAGGTTTGGGAAAGATGAGTTCATTCTCTCTCTGCAGCTTTCTGTGTGATAAAATGGAGACATTTAATCTCAAAACTGTCTTCTCAGAATAGCTCTCCCTCTCTGGTCCCCCATGGCTACAGCCTGAGCAGAGGGGCCAAAGGGTAATGAAACCCAGAGCTGCACAACTCTTTCATCCTCCTGGGGTGGAAGCCTGTATTATAATTCCATCTCTCCAAGGGCTTCAGTCTCTGGAGCTCACAAGCACAGTGAATTATTGCAATTTTTAGATAAATAAAACATAGTCCCTGGAAATAATACAACTCCTCCACACTTCTGTGGTGGGATGAGCCCTCTGAAAGCCAAGACTTAAAAGGCAGCTTTGATTGCTGATTTTATTTCACATTTTCTGTGTTGTAATATCATGTTCAGTGCCCAGTATTGCAGTCTATGCCATGATTCCCTGCTAGGCACATAGGAATGAAAGTATGATGATAAACCAGAAAGAAGACCATGCATATTTTTCCCTGGAATCTGTACGATTACTGCTTTACCAACAAACTACCTGACAGCACCTCCAAATCCTGGGTACATGTCCTCTTATTTAAGAATAAACAAGTGAGAGCTCTATTTAACCAGGAATTATATTGCTGGTTGTGTTATGAGTCCCAGAAGAGACAGCCGTGTTGAAATTCTGCAACCCTGCTTTCTATATAATGCTAATGAGCAGTGCTGAAATGAAGAGCTTGCTCTCCCTGTCCCCGCAATCCAGCTTCTCTGCTCAGCTTTTTTTCCCTTTGTTGATTTTGCAGTAAATTATCTCTCCCTTTTGTAGGATCAGGCTGCTGTTTGTTGGATGGGTACACTTAGATTTCTTGTTTCCTCTGTAGCAGGGTATAATAAAGACAGATGAATTTTAGATAATGCCACAATTTATACCAGCTGAGGCTGATGAATGCTTGACTGACTGATTGCTGAATTCCTGAATTGTTGAGAAGTATGTAAGGCTTTCTCTCTATGTAAATTTTTGGGCCAATCAATGAAAAATTTGTGCTACATAAAATGAAGGTATACTAATTCCCTTGGAAATACACAGAGAGATGAGCCCAGTGAAAGTAATTTTTCAAGCAGCCATTAAGCATTTGGGGGAAAAAGACCAGGGAGCTTGTTGTTATTTCCTTTGCATTAATAGACCTGGGTCTCTAGCTTTGTATCAGGTCATTTTACACATCTTTCTCATAATAGTTCCACACTAGTCTTAGAGTGAAATTTGGATTTAACAAAGAGCAAATAAGAACACTGAATTATTGTTAGTGAGTATAATCTGTATGTTCCTATAGGGTTTCTTCTGTTATCCAAATGCATGAATCCTATGAACATAGTAAATGCATACTTTGGGTCTTTAAAAATTGCTTTCAGTGGAGCTGCAGTGAAAGGAGAAAGAGCTGTGCACCCCTCTCCCCCATGTCACTTTCATAGCAGACACATCCCAGAATGGTTTACTCAAGCCCTCAGCTGTAAAGACTTTCCATCACTTGTGTCTATATGTGGGAGGGTCAGGGCAAAGCAGAGGTCTCTTTTGCTAATGTAGGTGCTGTATATTGAACTCAGGAAGGAACCACAACTTGGTAGGTGCCTGTGCCCATGTCAAAGATGACACAGAAAAGAGAAGCAATGGCGGAGTTTTTAGAATGAAGGGCAGAAAGTGTGCTAAATTAGAGCAGACTTGTAACTCAGAGCTGTTACGTCTGAAGTGTATTCTGTATTTGGACATATTTTCCACCTGTTGTTTAGAGGTTACATTTAATACTAACTCACCATTTCCCCATTCCTGTCCTTCCCTTTCCTCCTGTTAAAACAATTTCTCTCCTTCACCTACGTGGTTAATCCCTGCCTGGATGGGAGTTTGACTGACTGAGTTGTTGTGCTGAGCTGAGGCAGCTCAGCTTGCCTAGACTTTCGCTAGCTTTCAAAGGGCTTAGAGGGGAGTTCACCCACTTCTCCCCTAAGAGCATTGCTAGAAATGTGCACCAGATGGCTTAGAAATCAACTCAGCACTGTGAACCTCTAGTAGTATTCATTACTTACAGCAATAATAATCATACTTAGCACTCCTGTATTTCAAGACACTTCACAGTTACAGTCCCTCAGTGAGATACAGTCAGACAGCACTGAAGAGGACTGCCAAGTATCCAATTTTTAATGGCTTTTGTGGCTGTTTCAGGCTTCATAGCTGTGCAGTGTAGCTACCCATGGGACATCTCCTTGAAGAGGTGCTCAGCCCCTCTCTAGCCTTAGAGGCCAGAAGGTCCAACTCCCAAGATGTCCAGCTGATATTACACATTTTACATGGAAAAATCCTGTCCTTTACCTTTCATGCTGTCTCCACCCCTGCGCTGGCCATCCACAGAGGTTCTAGGAGGCCCCTTGATGCCATGAGGAGAATTAAATAACTGGAACTGCCTAAGGTGGTTGCCTGGGGAGTTTTCTTCCAAAGATCAGGTTGCTTCCTAGTCTCCACCTAGACCTGTTCAAGTGCAATGAACACGAGGGTAAGGCACTATGGAAGACATGCTGAAGCAAGTGACAGCACTTAGGTGTTCTTTGTCTTGGCAGAGTGGAATCCGTTGTAAATATGGTTTTGTTTTAATACATTTTGTCTTTATAGCCACAACACTGAGTGGCAGATGATCTATATCACAAACAGGCTTGTGGAATACATAAAAATCATATTTCAGTAGGTTTTGAATCGGGAGTCTCTAATGAATGTTTGGATTTTCAAGTAATTATTGCTTATTCAGGTTTGTGTGAAATAGGTCTAGCTCCTTCCAGCTTTAAGGGAGAAATACCACAGTCCATGGGATAGCAACCTTGAAAGCAAAGAAAATTGCCTATTGCTTATTTCTTGCTTAGGCCACTAAGGGCCCCCAGAAAATGTACTGACTTTTCTTTGTCTCATTTCTTTTTCATGAATAGGGAAAAATTATTAGTACCTTGCCCCCCATAAACTATCTGTCAATACTAAGTACTACGCAAATGCATGTGGTCATGTGCCTACTGCCCAAGAGAGCCGAGTGCCTTTGCCTCTGTGCATTCCCACACAATCTTGTTTTGTCCAGTACAGTGTGTCTGAAAATGCTCATGTGTTTGGACTGAAAGAGTTCTGTTGCTTTGAAAGGCTTGGGGCTGTTTTGACAATTTGGCTTTGTTTTGAACTTCCTTCATCAAAAATATTGCAGTGGTTCAGTTCATTTATAGAAACTTATTCTCCCACAGATAACTGAAGAAATTCAGCCTAGTCTGATGTTACTAATTTTTAGGAACATTTCTAATTTGATTTACTGTTGTCAGTGAAGGGCTACATTGTCCTGCACAGAATTCTGCCTGAAATAGTCCTAAGCTTGATTTTGAGTGAGCTTGTGAAGAAGGCATTGCAGGTCCCCAAAATAGTGTTAACACCACTTGAAGAGAATTCCAGTGCTCTAGGTAAGTTGATGAGAGCTAGTTCAGCTGAGGCCAGCTGGCAGTGAGCAGGGTTCTATGGACAACCCTTGGAGCAAGGTGTATCTAAAAAGCAGGTTCCACCTGGTTGCAAACTGCAAGTACATCAGCCACCCTCCATCAAGGTCTCACGCCGGTTCTTGTGGGCCTTGGCAAAGATTAGTTGAACAATGAGTCAGGGATAGAACTTAAAACAGATCCTGTGTTCCCCAGCCCATGGTCTGGAATATTATTATTCCATCTGAAGTAGGACAGTTCTTGCAGCAGTGCCTATATTTAGGGAGTTCAGCACAGTTTCTTCAAAGAGCTTCAGGTGAGTCTGGAGCTTTCAGAAGTGCGGATCATCTGTTTTTGGCTGGCCAGTTGCTAAGATAGAACCTGAGAGGTGCTCACATGACAGCGAGCCACTCTGTTTTAGCCACTTGAAATGGGCACTTGTTTTTAACACTCACACTTGTCTTACAGCCCATCTACACTGCTTACCAGATGATCTTAACATGACTGATGACAATGCAAAATAAAGACTAACAACTGGGCCTTATTTTAGCAACAAGATAGCAGGCTGGCTTCTAGGAGACTAGGTTGTTTCTCTGCACGATGGGCAAATAATCCATGTGGACAGTGCAGCATTTGCTGGGAATTGGGTCACTCACAGAATTTTTTTTCTTCTTGGTGACAGGTCTGGTGCTGCAGGGGAGACTTGGAGTGGACCTCAGTATCAAAACCAACACCTGAAGTATGTATACGTATGAAATGTGCATGCTTTATGCTTTGGTGTTCTGTCTGTTTTTTCCTGAAACTCTGGACTTTTTTGACAGAGCCTGAAAATCTACTTGTTCATTTTTTATTCCCACCTCATCTCCCCGGTGTGTGGCTCCGTGCTGTAGCTGTGGACAGTACTGCCTTCAGTGTGACTTAATATTGGCCCATGGGCAAGTGGGTGAGTTGCTCTTGAGCCCCTGGCCATGGTGTCACTACAAAGCCCATCTCAGCCCACCCAGAGCTGGGCCTGTCGGTGTGCAAAGAGCCCTTTGACTCCTGTGGGCTTCACACAGTATTCTGCCTTCAGGAACAGCTTGCGGGGTTAAGGCTTACATGTGATTCCCTGGAAGGTGCTTTTCACAGCACAGATGATATAAGGAAGGTCTGAAATACAATCACTCGTGTTAAAACTTCGGCCTCTCCTCCTTTTACAGTCAAAGGTACCACCTGAACTTGCAAGGCAGCACTGTAATTACAATGGTGATCAGTAAAAGTCTTTTTCTTCAGGGTTCAAATCTCGAGCAGAACCATCCTAAAATTGGAGTTCACTGCTGTGCAGGACAGTATTTTCGTCTGAACCCAGAGCTCATAAACTCAAGTATTCACTAATTCACTACTGGCAAGGTACTTATGAGGTGTAACTTCCAGAATCTTTAAAATATGCAGAGATATTCCCTGAATTCTAGCCAAATCCTCCTAGCCAGATGATGAAGCTGAATGCACAATGTATAGAGTATGGGGAATGCTATCTTCCAAACAGTTAAACCCTTCTCTGAAGTCTCCAATGCCACGTTATTTGCATGATTCACAGTTAACAGATGGGCTGATGCCTATATTGAAGGGGACCAGTTCTTCAATTGCTATCATTAAATAATAATTATGGCAGTTTATACTGAAAGGAAAAAAAAATATTGTGATGACCCCAATACATTACTTCTTATTTCTTTGGTTTGTTTGTTTTAATTCCAGTCTTAAGAAAAATCCCTTTTCTTGGTTCTCATTTAGAAAATATGCAGCTGAGAGAACTCTGCCCACCTACACACTTCGAAATTTCAGGTATCAGCATTTCCATCCAGGGTTGGATGAACTCTTTCTAAACCCATTTGGAGGAAACATGGTTGAAATCTTTACAGCAGGACAGTGAACAACAGCCATAGATGCAACCACTGCCATCTCTGCTCTGCCAGCAGTTTTCACTGCAACTTTGAAGAAACCTTCCCTTTGGATGTATCAGTTCCGTACAGGAATTCTTGGCTGCTGCCAATTGTACTAGAAGAGTTATCATAGTTTAAGCTAAAAAAATTATTCAATTGATACAAAAGCCCTTTAGCATGGTATTGGATTAAATCTTCTAAGGGTTCAGACTATTCATCTGCTTCAGAGCTTCTGACACCTTCCTCAATATGGCCAAGCAAGGTACCTGATGTACCATGGGTCCGAAAATTGCGTTGAATCAGTGCTCTCAATGACATTGTCATTGGGTGGCTGCCTGTGGTTACCTGTACCACAAAAGGAAATTCATCTTACAGCTAAGATGTTCCTGATGGCCTCTGTCTGCATGGGGATTCTGGTGCAGAGGGACATAGCATCTCCTGGGACAAATATCAACATCACGGATGTGTCTGAGAATAAGGCCTCTTTTGTATTTAACCTGTGGGTGACCATGAGAACCCATTGGTGCTTATCCATGAGACAGGGACATCCAGAGTGGGAAAAATAGCTGCATTTTCTTCCTTTGCACCATAAACCAGCCATTCAGGTATTTCTCTTTAATCCACTCCCTGGGATTGACCCTTCTCAATAGCAGGGATTCCTCTCTTGCCATGACTGACTAAGCACTGCTCTTGCTTCTACCCCAAAGCATTTGTGCCTTAACATCTGCCATTTACTGCCAATGAGCCCCATAGTTCTATGCTGCGACATAGACCCCATGCATTGCCCTGATGCTGTGCACCCTGTGACCCTGTGTATCCCACTTTATTCTGCTGCAGTGAGGGAGCAGGAAGAGAGTTACATCACATAAACCAATTTTGAAATCCTTCCCCATTCATTGGATGAAAAGATTCTACACTATTGCCTCAATAATAGGAACCAACACTACCAGTGAATTCTAAGTAGAGATGGGTCTTGAGGCCTAGTTCCAGACTTTAATCCCCAAATGGTACTTTTAGAGTGCTGAAGAGGAAGAGAGCAGGCATGATGAAAACAAATGAAAAACAACTGCATAATGTTTGTGTTTGAGTTCCCATTCTGTTTCACTAGAGGTTTCTTTATAAAACAACTTTTAGCATCTGCTGCGTTGCACTAACAGTGGAGACAGAATGTCAGCCTAGACAGACTCTCAGTCTGAGTCGTGACAACAGTTATTATACATTTATGGTAAAGTCAGGGGTGTTTCCATTTGATGCCTTTGTTTCTCTAATAGCAGTCACAAGCTCCCTCTTCCCCAGACTCTGGGTCAGCAACAGAACAAACTCACTGGCCAGTTCCACTTAATTACTGTTCATTTTTAGTGAAGCAAAGAATAAATGTCACTGTGTGACTGTGCTTAACTAATGTGCCTGATTATTAATAGCCAGTTTTGGTCCCCCTCCCAGCCTATGTGCCATGAAATACATTTCCCTTCTGTCTTCAGGATCAAGTTGTCTGGGAAGTCTCTGTTCTGTGAAGAGACTGGACAAAAAGCTTATTGAACATCCCTTCCTTTTTATCAGAAGACTGATCTCTCTCTTTATTTTTAGCATGTTATCAACAAAAGTTGCTTTATTGCTACACTTTTCATAGATGAAGACATGTTTTCAATACGGACAAAGAACTCTACCCAGAAGAATTCACCACATGGTTCTCCTGCATGACACAATTGAAGTCCACTACATGGTCGCCTGGTCCTTTTTTCTTTAAGATCTCAAATGTACACCACACCCTGCCTTGCTCTGCACAACCACACTTAATTCTCACTGAAAGCAGGTCTTATCCATCGCCAAACAACATTGCCAGTTTCTCCCAGATTCTTAAACCCCAGACCTCTCCAGTGCCTAGGCATCAGCTCCAAACACTGACCGTTTTGCCACATAGGTCTTGTACTGAAATCAGGTGATGCTCTTTTGAAGAGAGAGAGGCTTCTCGTCCTGTGGAGCAGTAGGAAGCCTCCTTGCTGGGTGGTAGTTGCCAAATGAGGTATGCATTGCTACAGGGGAGGATACTGAAAAGAGACACCTGATAGATGCCATGCTGTTGCTGAAGACTAGCCTTTTCTCTGGCAGGTCCCTGTTATTTAAACAGAAGTTCCATGTATCCAGATTAAAGGACATTTAAACATTCTGGGCCAGGTCTAGTCTCCATACACCTGTGTGACTGCCACTGGAGATGCAAAGGCATTCAGGCCTTCTTTGGCAATGGCTTTACAAAATGTTATGTCTGTGACAGTGCCTGTTCAGTGCTAGTGAAGCTCTCTGTAAAGCTTCCAAATGCATTCCACTTCTGGAAGAGATAGTAATTTGCTATCTTACCTGCTAATGCCAACAAAATCCCCATTTCTATTTCCTAGGATTTTAGTGCTGTGCAATAGGGAGGAGAAGGCAGATTACTGCTTCTGCATACAATTTATTATCAACATTTCTTCCTGCTTCAGTTCTACTTCTAATGAAAGGCTCAAAATAAGAAGGAAAAAGAGTAGCAAATGTAGGAATAATGCAATCAGCTGCTGGTCTCTTTCTTAAGCTGTAACTGGAGCAGGTACAGTGTGTGTGTGATGTTCTGGGACTCTCAGCCAGGAGTGGATTGGTGTAAGCTACTGACAAATTCTTGTTGCTCAGCACAGAGCAGAGGTTGGCCTCTTATGTTTCACAGGACTGGGCTTTTGTAGCTTAAGATATAGCAGCTCATGCTTGTGCCACTGGAGAAGCCTTGTTCCAAATCTGCTGGCAGTCAAGATACATGCTCTTACAAGAATGGAGAGACCTTTTACAAGGTCTAGTATTTGATTAATTCCTCAGATCTGAGCTTTACTGCTGCTTTAGCAGCATTTGTTTCTTAAAATACAGTCCCCCACCCACTCACTTCAATTTCCTTCCTATTCCTTATAATTCTTTCTGTACACTGTTCATCCTTGTCCTTTCCAAGTCATCCTCCCTCACCCCCAGCCCACCTCGGGCTCACACAATGCTCGTGGGAGCAAAGACAATTCATTGCGATGTTCATATTTCAGTAAGCGGGTCATATTGGACAGGGCTGCAGTGGCAAAGCAGCAGTGGGCAGCTGTTTCCCATTTATTCACATGTAACCTCCACAGTGCTGTCAGCAGAATATTAAACAAGGTTTTAGCATCTGCTTTTTTGGTTGGTTGGGTATCAGCCAACTGCTCCTGAATTCTGAGATTGACTAAGTATCTGCATATCTCATTAGCAGGGTTAGCTAATCTTTATCATTCACTGCCACAGCAAAACCTCAGCAGCTCTTAGCTCCTTTGCAGAACATAATTGTTGTCTGCAAATGTTTGACTTCTATTGCCAAGGCACAGCATGGGCTCTCCTCTGTTTCATAGGAACTGTAGTAAAGCTCCAGGCTGTACAAGACTGAAAAGAGCTGGTCACTCTTAGGAAAATGAATGTGCTTTTTCTCTGGTGATAAAAAAAAAAAAAAAAGGGAGAGAGAGAAAAAGAGAGAATTAGCTTGCCTCTCTGCTAGGTTTTAAATCACAGTACAGAACTGAGAACAGTTCAGAAATTTACTGGCTGCTTTACTCTTGCTGGCCCAGGATGACGTCCAGGTATTCATGTTTGTATCCCAGGCAAAATCCAAAGGACATCCCAAGAGGTCACCATTTGTAGTGAGCTGCAGCTCCTTGGAGTTTCTTCACACCAGTCAGATCATTCTCAGCTCTCTCACTCGCTCTATGTTCTGGTGAGCAGAGGCTATTCCAAGAGTTCAGGTAGCAGTGAGGAAAAGCAGGTGGAAAAAAAGAAAAAAAAAACAGAAGGGAAAGATGAAGTGTTACAAGTTCCATAATTAAACTGGCACTTCCTCTCTGCACCTGGTTGTGTACCCACCCAGCAGTGACTTGGGTGAACTTATTTCCTGCTCACCAAAAGCAGAGTTATTAGGAAAGGAATTATCTCTTCTCCCTGTCACAGTGAAGGCTCTTCTCTGCAGTACATTTACAAGTACTTCAGCCAGTCTACTTTTAAATAATGCACTTGCCACCAGTTAAAAGGAAATAACAAAGGTGAAGTGTATTTTCTATGCTGGCAGTGATTTTGCCTTGGAAGGTTCCTCTGATTAGTCTTTCTGTCCATTTCAGTGATGTATCTTAAATTATACTGGAGGTGAGTAAAGTGTTCACTGAAGAACAACATCTGAAACCCCTCGCAGTATAATCAACTCTGCTAATTTAAATATAGGTTCTCTGAAGGGAATTTAAATCTCTAAATCTTCCTGAACTAGCTGAGCTCCTTTAACGTAAAAGGAAGGTATGTACCACTACTTCTTCTAGCTGTAACATTTCTCTAGCCCTTTCATATTTTGAGATATTTCATTTTCAGGGTTATAATTCCACAAGCTACCTTGATGTTGTGTACAATGTACACACAGTTTGCTATGTATGACCTACGATATTGGAGCTGTCTTCTCCTGTCAAATATGTTTCGTAGGCAGAGAAACATTTTTTAAAATAAATGAAGACAATAGAGATTTCTGTCCTGCTCTTTGTCACAGAAAGGCACAATCTCAGACCTAATGGTAAGACGAGGTCCACAAATGCGTAACTCCTTTCAAAGAAAACCAGCATTAATAAAACATGGTACGTCCGTCTCTACATTGACACATTCCTGTATGCAGAAATCAGGACTGTCACTTTTGGAGACATATCCTGTTCTTTCTGGTAGTGGGACATTGAGGTCTTTCTCAAATCTACTGATGTTTAATAATTTTCTTTGTTGCCCTGCTTGTGACTGTCACAGCACGTCAGATTCATTGCCAGTTGAGGTAAGACTTGTTTTATGAGTCTGACAAGAAATGTTAAAGTGTCTGAGGTACTTTGGATAATTCATCTGAGAAAGAGGGTAAGTTTCTTGCACAGGAAACATGCTGGCCTGCCGGAAAGAACTACAGAGAAGCAACTGAAGACAGTGCACATGTATAGAAGAATTCTGTGCTATGCATCCAAGAAGCAAGAGCAGCATTTCTGTCGCCCCTGATCTTGCTCATATCTCAATATATTGAAATACCTCCCTGAGCACCATTTTCATTTCCTGATGTGCTGCTGAAGCTTCCTTGCCTTCTGCTACAATCCTGAACCGAACCAGTGTGCCACAAAGGATAAGGCAGTTAAAATAGTATCCCTACTGACAATGCTCGGCAGTAGGAACAGAAGCCCATTTGAATGCCTTTCTGTTTGTCTGTGTCCAAAGTCACAGGGTTTAACTTGGCTGTTACATGGTTTACTCTGCTCCTGACTTGCACCCACAACGCTTCAGCAGCACAAAGTGGTGCAAGGCCAAGCCAAAGCCTTTGCAGAAGAAAGCGTTGTTTAAAATAATGCAACAACCCTCAACTTGCTAGGACAACATGGCGATAAACCGGAATTAAATTGAAGTGGTACACTATTGCTCCATAAAGCTAATAATGGGGGAGATGGGTGCTGCCTGGTTTGACTGGTACATGAATCTGAACTCAGCTCAGTTCCTGATTTAAGATATAGATACCAGGCCTGGACCTAGTTCTAGGAGCAAGTAATAGCAATGGTAACAAATTCAGACAGTAAGATCTGAGCTGCTGATGCCTGGGAATTATAACTGTGTGTTACTTGTTACTAGGTTTCTATGTAGCACAAAAAATACAAGGCAGAAAATCTCTGGGATGGGTGAAAGAGAATGCAACTGTCCCAAAAAGTATCATAGAGCAGATCATTGGGTATCAGAGGCCTGCTTGATGGTTTATGATCCATTTCATGATGGGAAATTTCATGATGGATGATCCATTTCATCATGGGTTCATGGGATGGAAGCTGGGCCATAGGTCTAATATGCTAGAGAGAATAGGCAATGTGGAGATATCCATAATTTTCATCTTTTATTTACTTAGCAATGCTGTTTCTCCCAGAAATCCATGGGACACTGCCAGTTTTCAGTCTATGGTTAAAAGGTTTAAATACATTTTTTTATCCCCCTGTTTTTGGACTCTGTATTGTTATTAGGCTGGTGCAGACCAGCTTGCCTACAATTATCTTCAGCATCCTTCATCTTCCCATGATGCTTTAAACTGGAAGTTTGGGTATCTTCTAGCTAATCTTGCAAATATCCACTAATAACATTTTTTTCTAGAAATGGTTCCTATACTTGGTGGTATGTTGAGGATCAGGCCCATTTCTTGATGCAGCTCTGAGCATTGCCTTAGATTTCTGTCCTAGAACTTAGTTTTCTGTGACTCAATTAATCACTGGTGAAACTGGATTAATTCTTTGCTCTCTCATCTTTCTCTCTGATGTGGCTTCAATTAATATGGTGGTGTCTGACTGTCTTTTTTCTGGGGACAAAAGTGGTATTCAATTTAATACTTTGATTTACACATTTATTTCTACATGGCAATATATATGCCACGTCACAGAAAAGCTGGTGCTTGGCAACACAAACCATCACAAATGATTGCACCATGTTACCTTTCCTTAATGACCTTGGCCTTACATCTCCAAGTAAGGCATGCAACTGGCAAGCTGACATTTACCTCAGGAAATGCTCTGTCCCTCTTCTGGTTCCCACCCCCTCCCTTAATTTAGAAAATCTTTCCTAATTAAATCACTGCAAGGATAAGTGATCTCGTTATAATTCATTTGATAATTCAGCCTAAGCCCCACACAAATGAAATTCTTTGCACAAATGAAATTTGCTGTGTTCACAAAAGATCGGCTCCCAAGCTACCTGCCTACTCACACAACCCCTTTCCTAATTAGATGGCTGAAACCAGCAAAGCACAGCCTTCTTCCCAGCACAGATGACTTAGGGAAACAAAAAAAAGTGCTTTTCATTGGGTTCTGGAGACCCTGCAATAAAGAAAAGAGATATATTAATTTCTGGAAGAGGATAGAAAGGTACAAGAACTCCTTGGTCACTTATTGTAGGCAACATCTATTCACAGGCAGGGGCAGCAGAGAGAGAGGAAAGGGGATCAGCTGTTACATTGGGCACCCCTTACCTGATTTCTTACTTTTTTTTCCCATCACTCAGGTATGCTTCCTCCTGCTTTAGTGGGTTTTACCTGAAAGAACTGGATGAAGTTTTAATCAATGTCTCCTTGAGCAAGAGCATCCAGGTTTGGCCTGGAAAGAACAGCCTTTTCCCTCGTAGCTGGAAGAGTTGCTCTGTAAGTGCCAGTAGACACTTCTTCCCATTGCATAGCCCAACTACTCCAGAGGGATGCAGCAACTGCAGGCAGGGTGCCACCTGAGGCAAAACCTATGGACATGGTGCTTCCTATTGTTGATGTCTTCAGATTAAGCTTGAATGTTTTTCCATTAGAAATCAGAGTGATGTAATGGCTATTGGCTCTATATCCTTACTGAAATGTTACACTAAGGATCCAGTTAAGGACTTGAGGATCTAACAAGTCCTTTTGGCTTTCCAAACTACCAATGTATTTGAATATAAATTCTCCATATCCAGGATATCAGGTCTGTGTTAGTAGAGGACTGTGTGCCTTCTTTTTTATCTGGATTGGGATAGGCTTTGTATTGCCTAGGAGGGAGGTGGCACAGCCTCAAACCTCCCCCAACCGCTGAAACGATGCCCAGTGATCAGCACTGCCATGAAAGCTGTGCCACTTGGAGAGCTGAAAGCAGGAGCTTTCAACAAGAAAAGGAAGGAGATCATATACAAAAGGCTGAAAGAGAAAAGCTGCTTTGCTTACTGTAACAGACATTTCTTTGCCAGGCTCCCCTTTGAGTCCTGAAATTCAGTCTTGAAATTCTATCTGCAGTTGGGATCATTTTTCATCTGAGGGCTTCGCTTATTTCCATTATCTACTTTTTTCTTTAAGATGGGACTGATTCTCAAATTTACCACCTGTAGTCGTGCTTTGCCCGGGGAATGAAGAGCCAAAGTAGGTGGGAAGTACAAAGGTGGGATAAAAGTAGAAAGCAAAGTCATCACCCTGCCTTTTGTTCCTTTGAAACACTCCTAATGCTCAGGTTTACTTGCATCCGAACTCAAAGTAGGTTTGGATTCATAATAGGAACAGCTGTGAGTTTTCACAGAAGGCTTTTCTGAAGGGAAACCTTTGCTGTACCCAGAAGCTCCCCAGCTTCCTTGACCACATGATACAGTGCAGTTTCCAGGGTGCAGAGGGTAGAACAACTTTCTGTTTCCATTTACATCTGTGAAATCCCTGCAGTGATAAAATGTTTGTTCAGTTCTCACTGAGTACATGATCTGGCCAATATTTAACCCACAGCAATAATAATTTCATTACCTTTGGGATTTCTGTCACTGAAAAAGAATGGATTGGCATGCTAGAAGCCCAAAACATCAACCACATCTTCACTGCATATCCTATTATGTTGTTTTACTTGGTGCCAATATTCCTTTATAAAGAGCAATAGGCATCAATAGGCAGTAATAAACAGGAATATCCAATGACAACCACTTTGTATAGCGGATCCCAGTTGAAAGTTCCTAAATAACCTCTACAAGTCAATGTTTCTGGATACCATCAAAGATGTCAGGGCTAAATATTTTTAGCAAGTTATTTAGACAATAAATACTACACAAGAAGTATTTATAAAAGAATAAAAGATTTTTTTTGTATCAGACAGTGCAGATTCATCGAGAATCTTCAGCAGAAACTACAGGTAAAAATCAAGACTCCAAAAGCTGGTTGCTGACAAAAAAGGGCCCTACCACAGCATCAGCAGCTAACAAAACTTTACAGCGTGGAGCAACTATGAGCTATCTGGGGCTGACCAGCAACCCAGAGGTAGGCTATTGCCCAAGTGTTACTACTCAGGTTTTACAGCAGCTTCAGAAGCAGCTGTCTTGCTTTCACAGAATCACAGAATCTTCTAGGTTGGAAGGAGCCTTAAAGATCATCTTGTCCAACCGTCAACCTAATTCTGACAAAAATTAAACACCCACAACAAACAAAAAGCAACACCATCACTAAACCATATCTCCCAGCACCACATCAACCCGTCTTTTGAACGCCTCCAGGGATGGTGCCTCAACCACCTCCCTGGGCAGCCCATTCCAATGTCTGATAACCCTTTCAGTGAAAAAATTTTTCCTAATATCCAACCTGAACCTCCCCTAGCGCAATTTGAGGCCATTTCCTCTAGTCCTGTCACCTATGACCTGGGAGAAGAGACCAACCCCCACCTCTCTACAACCTCCTTTCAGGTAATTGTAGAGAGCAATAAGGTCTCCCCTCAGCCTTCTCCTGCTTTGTCTGTGACAAACAATCAGATGAATGCTGATCTGATCGAGCTTCCTAGTTTGTGGCTCACTAAATCAGTTAGCTGCTGGCCCCTTGATCATCTAGTGATATGTTTCCTCCCTAGAGTCAGCCTAACCCAGCACACTTTAATTTTGGGCAAAAAACCAAAACTCTTTGTCGCATTTCATCTAAAAACCAGCTGGTCTATTCTTTACAGGGAAAGCTTTGTTCTCCCCAGCTTCCAGAGAAAGGGATACCCACTCTGCAGCACAGCAATATTGCATTGGTTCTCTACAGGCATGACTCTCACATGCAGTTTCCTAAACAGTAGAACAATTTTCTTTAAGGAGCCTGAGGGAACAAGGGAGGAAAAACGGGGGAGGCACTCACTAGAAGCTTTGACTTTTTAAGAGAAGAGTACCACAGGCTGATTGATATCCTCACATCAACAGAAGGCCAACACAGTTACCCTCACTTCTGTATTCAGATTTTGATTGCAGCACAAAGAGCTCAGGCTTTAAAAGACCATAAGAGAACAACAGGCTTTTTGCATAACAGACTACTACAAGGCTTACATATTATCAAAGTGCAATTTCTCTACTCTAGCCTTACCTTACCAGCACCAGTAAGTACTAGGAAAAAAACATCCTACCCTGTTTCCATTAAGTACTCTGAATGGCCACACCTGGCCTGTGCTTTGAACCAATCCTTGCTAGTAAGCCTCTATTTAATAGGTATGTAAACCATAATAGAGGATAGATTGGTTGGTAGATTCTGATAGTTATTTTTTGCTCTGTTAAAGTCACCAGGATTTGATACTTTGAGGTCTCTTTCCTTATGTTGTAAATAAGGGTGGGTGTTTATATACTGACAAGCTAGGCATAGTATTGGGCTTTAATCTGAAAAGCAGAAAAAAAAAAAAGTGCTTTAAGCTGTGTAAAAGATCTGTTTTCATCTAAGTGCTTTTTGTTCTGTAGTAGGAGAATAAAGTAAGAAAAGCCTCTGTGATGGCTTCCACCAAAGACACCGGGCTGAGTCCCCAGGCAGCCTGTGCACAAAGTGCTGAATGCCCTGGGCTGCCTTAGCAAGGGGGACAAGCTATGTGTTTGTGAGTACAGTAGACAACTGTTTTGATGCCCTTGCTGTGGTTTTGGTGTTTAGTTCATAGTATTTTCATTGTTCTGGGATTTCCTGACTCAAGGCAGTGAATGAAGAACTTTCCTGAATGGCTTTCTTTTTTTTTTTCTAATCTTGCTTTCTGGTTAGTTCACCTTTTCTCCTATCTTCATGCTAGGAAGCAGACTGGAAATAATCTTGTTCCCAACATCTGCTTGCTCTTTGTTAGACATCAGTTAGGCTTTTTAAGAATTGTGTTCTCTTCTTTAGTCTTTTTCTTACATGTCCTTTCCTTGCTCTCCTTTCTGTCTATGCTCTACATGTGTTCATTGCTTTAACTCACCCCTGCTCTTCACCTCTTCCACAGCATCAGAGTATGCTGGCAATAGGCCATCTAGCACTCCAGATGGCTGGCACTTGCTGCTTCTGCCACAGGCTGAGGTAATGAGCTAGTTATTCCAGAAACAAATCCAGTGTTACTTACTTCAGGGAATAGTTATACTAGAATGAGTTATTGCCTACTTCATTTCTGCAGTATGCGTTCCCTGCTAGTTAAGACATCTTTCTTTAACATGGCTCTGAATCTACTCCAGGACTTCCTGACTGAGACATGGAGCAGACCGCTTTCTAACAAAGGGGTAGTAGTACCTCTTCTCTCTGGTGTTGTTAGTCTGATGATGACTGTCACTTTAGGATGGCTCACCCTAACTTCTATCCCTCCCATGCTTGTTTTTTCCAGCTGGTGTGCAGAACATAAAGAAACCAAAAGCTTTTTTGCCAGCCTGTGTAATGCAGCCTCTCCTAACTTGTGAGTAACTTACCAGAGTATGTTTGGAATGGTATTTGTGTTCTCTGTTTCAGTGCTCTAGAAATCTTATTTCCTTGGATCCAAGGTTTTTGGTCTTGTATGTCATGACTTTGCTCATGGATGCCATTGTATATACCCCTTTGGATGCTTTGGAAGTGCCACTGGCTTTACAATAGGGCAGCCAAGCCAGTGAATACTCCGCTTCTGCTGCAGCTGAAACTGGTTTGGGCCAGTCACAGGGAAAACACTTTCTTACCTGGAACCAGTTCTTATCAATAGGAGAGTGAGTGGAAGCGTGTGGAAAGGTCAGTGCATGGGGGGATGTCTGGGGAGAGTCTAGAAAACTCTGCCAACTCTGGGACTTCTATGTTCAGCTGAATTGTGGCTATACTGGAGAGCAGAGTTTTGGTAGGAAATAGCAAAGCTGAAGCTGTGGTGGGTGATTGCTTCGTATCAACAAGTATAGCCTGGGCTAGAGATATCTACATCCTTTGGGGTGAAGGAATGTTCAAATGTGTTTAGGAAACACAAGACTGAGAGAAGAGTTATGTGAATGAGAGGCTCAGAAGCAGTTTTGCTGTGAGAGCCCCTGAAGAAGCATAAGAATAGGCAGAGATCTGCCTTCTCTGTAAAGGAGAAGTAGCTTGAAGTTAGTATGAGATGCCAGAAATATGGGAAGCCCCAGAGACTGAGAAAAGGATTGCTGCTTGTGGCAGCTGCTTGAGACGTGTGCTTGTCCTGGGACTTGTCCAGCTCCTGTCACTGTAGCAGAAACACAAGTAGGCCACCTTCCACATCACGCAGCTAGTAAGCTAGCACCCATCTCTGTCACAGCATGAGCTCACTCCTGCTCTGAGACCCACATGACCTAACATGACCCCCGCTCTGTAACAAATCCAATGCGCACAGTGATACAACTGACATCCACAACCTACTGAATCCTGCAGTGGATTAGAAATGTATTTATAGGAACTGAGATGAATATTAATAAGCAGCCCCTCTCTGAAATCTAAATGCACCTCCTAAAATTACTAGCTTTTCAGCCAACATAAATTAACATAAAACTACTGCTAATCTCTATCCCGGGTGAGAGGATGGAAAGCAGCCCTCCAACACAGCAACTCCAGATCCTAATTAAAAGCACCAGCTCCATCAGAAGGTCAATGGATGGGACCTCCTGTTTCCTACCCTATTAATTAGCTAGATGTTGCTGTAATCTCCTCCCTCACTAGACAGCTTACTTCTATCCCCCTTAATGACTCCAGAATGGTCACTTCAAGTAGTCCTTCTATATATGTTTATCCTGGTAATTAACACCCTGTGTAGGGATAATTTTCGATTTTTCATCCCTTCTTAAGAAAACTCATGTTGGTGAAGCACGTGCATGGGTTTAAGGTTTGTACAAGTGCTGGGAAGACTGAGAAGTCAGTCTAAACTCTTCCTTTTGTAAATGCAGAAGTACAGGCTCAATAATACACTTGGCTCTAATCTTGAACAGATATTTCTCATGTGCCCTGTGTAGGCTTGGCTGGTAAGGCATATCAGCAAGGAGGCATTTTGAGCTGGGCTTTTTCTCAGTACAGAGCTGAGCTATTGACAGAAACACGGATCAACACCATGTGGATCATGGGTTGTGGCTTGTCAGAACTGACTGAAGCTACAGCACAAATTCAGACATGTCCCTGGGCACCTGTGGCTGTGGGCAAGCACTGCTCCTTCAAAAGAGACAGTACGTTAACTCTGTGGGGAACATCAGACCTGCTACGTAACAGCCTTTGAAATATGGGAAGACTCTGAAAGCTTAAAGAAATATAGAGAATGTTTTCTGCATGTAAACCCTAACCACCCAATACCACAAAGTGTTGAAGGAAGACACAAAATGTGCCTGGACAGCAATTCACAGCATGAAGTAGTTTTTCTAGAGCTAGAGAAAAGGAAATCCTGGGCATGGGGAGTTGCAGAAAATGGGCTGTGTGCACATAGTTTTATGCTGCCTGAAATGCCAATGTGTGTGAATTCAAAGCTGTGCTTTGGACAGCACTGCTCAAAGGAAACCACTTGCATTTAATCTTCATCGAGGGTGTGGAAGTAAAAGGTGAGACTCTGACACTGCTAAATCACAGCAGTCAGTACCTACACACATATGGCGTGAACTTCCCATGTATTAGCATTGAGAAACTAGTAAGAATTTTGTGGAATGAGTTAAAGGCTATCAAAATGGGATGTTCAGGGAATACTACTGCAGAGTGGTTGGCTAGAGTGTAAAACAGTCAGGTATTCTCTTTAGTCTCTGAGCTGCTTCAAAGATTTAATTGCGGTGGCACAGAACTTCTCTGATCCACTTGCTGCTTTGCTTTTGGCTGCCCATGCTGCTGGCCTGTGTAGCTCAAGCAGCTGTTATCAACACAAACTCTTACTGGATTGCCATCTGCTGGCACAGCATTTAACTGCTTCCTACTGGGGGCAGCAAATAGAACACCTACAAAAGGGGGTCAAGCAAACCTGAAGTGAAAGTGCCCCATAACTTATTTTCTTCGAGTGTTTTATAAGTCCTTCAATTGATTGCGCTGGCTTAGGAGACCTTGCATTAAAGGGAAGAAAGCTGTTTTGTCATGTAGGGATTCTCTTCCTAGTGTCTATTCTAATTTGAAATGGTTTCTTATATGATCACCTAATGGGCCACATGAAACAAAACAATAATTAGCATCTGCAAAGCCTTCATTTGGTCGGACTTGAATCAAATAAGTCACATGACAGCCGATGTTTCAATGCAATATTGACTAAGCTAAAATTCCATCTCTGGGGCTTGTTTTCCTTAGAAATAGCTCCAATGATAAGGTAGTATAGTTTAAGCAAGGGTCATTCTGCTTTTCATGTTCCTGTAAGGCAAAATCCAGAGTATGTCTGTTCCTTTTGCACTTTAGGGATGCTAAATCCCAATGTGTAAACGGAAAGTTGTGGGAGTTGGATTGCAAAGAGGAAGTTGAAACACAAGGCTATCAGTTCCTTTGAATTGAATCCATTATCATTAAATACTAAGTGTCTTGTTCAGCTTCACCTGAATTTTGCACCAAAAGTGATCACTTCTAGCGGGATATAATGTGATGCTGAGCAGACACTGCATGTTATGGTGATGAACAGCCGTTACACAGTTGTCAGTTCTGTAGCTGGGTGAGATCTATGCTGCAGCTCGCTGGTTTGGGGGGCAGTGGGCATGCTTCAGAGCTTGCAGTGTCCTTGCATGTCACCAAGCCAAAAAGCCAGGATCTTTCCTTTCCTAGCCTCTTGCTGGCATGCCAAGGGGGTGAAAGGAGAGGTGACTGATTTCTTTCTTGCTAGAGCGGTCCATACAAAAGATGGACTAGCTGTTGTTCCTGCGTGTCCTTCCCAGGATTTCATGGCCTACAACTACAGCAGTGCTGCTACTAGAGCATTGTGACTGCTTGTCGTCTCCATGTGTCCTTCCTCTCCTTTCTAGGGTCCCAGCAGCACGGTTGTGAGCGTAGTCACTCCTAACTGATCAGCACCTCAACAGGGATGACTGTTTCCACTCCTGATGCTCAGATTTACCACAGGGTGGCATCGTTGTTGTCTTACAGACACCTACGGCACAAGGAAGCGGCGCACAGCACGAACGAGGGTTGCTCCTTAAAGAGTGATTGCTGACCAGCACATGAGCTGGCATGGGCACTCTGCAGGTCTCTGCTGCTTTGCAGGGCACAGTGGAAGCACCCTTTGTGCACTGAACTTATGCGTTATCTGTGCCTCACAAATATTTCTTGTCACATCCGCCAACCTCACAGTGAGTCAACGTGCACTGCTGTTAATATAGCTGTGACAATGGCGTGTGTGCAATGTGGATTGTGATTAGCACTGCAGGAGGTACAACTAAACTTCTTTCTGTAGGTCCCCCTTACATATCTCTATAGAAGTGAGGAAGGAGGCCTAAAATGGTTATCCCAAAGTGAAGTGAGGGAAGAGTTCCATAAATAAAAGAATGAGAGGATCTCTGGCATGACCATCTTGGAGATGACTGGGCTTGTGTGGGCTAAAAGTGAGACAAGCACTGCCTTTCATATTCTCTTTCAGGGTTATGTCTACAAACTTAGCCCACAAACTGGAGATTTGGGCCAGTTGGCAGTGCTGAGGGCTGGATCGTTGCAGGGTGACCACAATGAAACAAGTCATGACTGTGCCCAGGAGATATGCAAAGACTCTTCACATTGTGGTGTGGGCCTTGAATTAATATTGAATAAGAGGTATTTAAGCAGAGTGTTCCATGTGCTTTCAGGGTTAATAACTGTGAGGATCAAACTGAAAATATTTGTTGGGTTGCTTAGTGAGTGGAAGTTACCTAATACAATAAGTGGTCTGGATTTTCTAATTGAAAACAGAATAAGTATTTAACTTGGTGCAGCAAAGCACTTCATGGGTACAAAGAATAAAACAATGGCCTGTTAGTATTTATGGCTGTACCCTGTTTCTGTAATGGGGCTGCAGTCAGCTGATCTACCTTTCTCTGGTGGTTAGGATAAAGCAGACAAAAGTAGTAGCTACAGCAATTATTATATAGTGTATCATCATCTTATGGTATAAAGGTGGTGATGTTCTGCTGGGACTTTAACAATGTACACACAGCACTGGGGGCTGAAGTCTGTTGCTGCTGAAAGGTCCTTGCCTATGTAGTTTAGGTGATGCTGATGGAGGAGAGGACTGTGATTGTAGCCCACAAGGCCCTTGGTAAAGCCAGTCTACTACTGATATCCTTTTCTTGCATCTAGCCAGGATTGAACCCCCCCCCTTTTTTTTTTTTTTGCACTACCATAGCATTTCATTAGCTGCTTTTTTTTAAAAGCTAAAGTTTTTTGGGGAGCTGGGACTTAAACTACTTGCCTCCATACATCCCATGTAAAGACCATCCTCAAATTCATGATGAAGGGAGAGCAGATCCTATTTACATACTCAGCTATAAGTGACTCTAGAGCTTGTTTCTTTGGAGTTTGGGGTCACAGGAAACATTGCTATTTCCTACTGGCTTGCAAGTAGCTGCCTTTTGGCTCTAGCTCTGTGGTGACAAATAACTGCTTAGAATTGAGTCAAAAATGGAAACCTTCTTTGTCTGGTGCTTGAGCTGCTACTATCCTTGCTCAATTTGAGTTCTTAAATAGCTGATATTGGGTAGCACTTACAAGATCTCATTGAATCAGAAACATACTTGACTATACTTTCAGAAGAGAGATGGAGTTTCTTCTGATCTGGTTCTTGATCCAAAGTTTGGGTTATTAGTCCTGATGTTCTGGTATGATTCTTATACTCCTGCTAAACTATACTGTGGTTCAAAAAGTTTTCCAGGCTGGGAATTTCCTCTAATGAGGAAGAACAAGTAACCTGAGAGCAGTGTGTAATAACTTTTTATCTTACATTGGGAGGGTTTCCTAATGCACAGAACCTGCATAATCTCAAGATAAAATAGCATCAAAATCAGCACTGAGGAGTTTCTGGTGTCAGCTTCTAGCCCTAAAGCTCCCAAATCATCATCTAGTACTCCCCCATGATGTTAAACAAGGACCTAGTTTTCAGCAAGTGGCAGATGTTCAAAAGGAGAAAAAAAAAAGGGGGGGGATATTACTTTTTTTTCCAAAAAGGTCAGCACCAAAGCACTGATAGTCATTGTCTCCCTGCTGGGTGAGATGCTTGTCTCCAGTGAGTGTTTAGGGACATAAAGGAGCAGTAGGATGCCCCATGCTTGTCTGTTGATGGCCACACTGTAGACAAGGAGAACTTCCGCCTGAAGCCACCTCTCACTTGTCAGCACAACTCTGGTATGTGTGGAGAGAACAGAGGAAGAGATGCTGAAGTTCAAAGCAGAGTCCGAGCACTTGAGATAGAGCTATTTAGAAGGCAGAGCATCTTAGAGCGTTTCCATTACTGTAACCTTTTCTTTAAAGATAAAACATATACATAGCTCTATGTAGGTTCTCAGGAGGTATCTAAAATCCTTGGATACATCAGTAGCTGCTAGGGACAGGGCTTTGCATGTCAGCACATATTTGGAACCTGCTTCCTTCCCATGCTTGCAGTGCTCAAGCGTGCCTTGTACTAGAAACAAAAGGATATTGCTGGTTACTGCATGCAAGACCCAGCTTTTTCAAAGCCTGGTAGTAATTCTGGGAGAAGAAGGATCAGATTTGGTTTAGTTTAGGGTAGAGTTTGCAGTGCGGGCTCTGGCTGCTGGAGAAAGGGAACTGAAGGTGCTGACCTTTCATGTTACAGTATGTTTTATTGTTTTCCATTCTGCCTGACTGCAATGAGTCTGCGTCTTCCTAGACGCAGCTATGCAAACAAGAAATTTCAGTTCATTGATATTTAAACAATGGTCTTCCAGTGTGCTTGGGTATTCTAATTTGCATGAAACTTTGAGCAGATAAGTTTTTCTTTAATCTAGCTAAATGAGTTTTCCTTGCTGTATCTACCTTTAAATTTAAATATAGATGCAAAGCAGTGATTATCAATAGTTTATTACAGATAAACTATGTTTGCCTGAAGAACAGTAGCAAAATAGCTAATCAGTATATGCAGCCATGAGAAATCACCATTTTCTGTGAATTTTTAGGATAAAACAGATTAAAATCATCCCCTGAAAACAATAAAACACTAGCACAAAAGCACTCTTTCCCCACTCTGCTCTCTTCTTTCCTGGAAAGCGTAAAAACCTTTGAGCCGCCTCTATCTCTCAGCTGTTACTGCTGGTAGAAGGAGGTGAGCAAGCTGAATGACAATTATTCCTACTACGTAGCTGACAGCTCAAAGCCTCTACACAACAGCTGAGCTCAGCCAGAATCCACACTCTAAATACCGATTACTCATCTCCTGCCAAGAGACAGGTTTCCTTAGAGTTTTCCAGCACCCTTGCACTGCTGCCCAAGGCCAGATGTGTTGGCATAAACACAGGCTGTGCCAGAGTGTGAGCCTTCTACCCGTAAGGGGTGTGTGTTCCAAAGATGGTGTAGGCCTGAATTGAGACTACCACTGAGCAATGTGTTGGGGTGCATGGACTGGAAAAATGCTTGTAATATTAAAGTTCAAAAGGAGACTGAGATAGGCTATGAGAACTCCAGGTTAGTATAATTTGCCTTATTTTGACCTCTAGTCTTTGTGCTATTTCATGCTGAATATCAGAGCTCAAAAGCTCTTAATGTCTCCTAAGGCCACTGAAGGTGTCTTTTTATCTTCTATTTAAAATACTAGTTTTGTAGAACACACGCTTTCAATATTTGATAATGAGAAGGTATTTGCCTAGCAAACTTATATGGCTAATCCTGTAGTCTCTGTTGGACTTGGTCTGGGATGATGTTGACTAAATGTACTGAGTGGAAGTCTCTTGTGGAAAACAACTTCTGATGGGCTGTTTTTACAAATGCTCTCTCAGTGTCACCTGACTTCACTGTAACTGCCTTCAGAATGACAGAGAGGGTCTATGTTTGAAAGGAAACATTTTGATTTCCAACTGAATATGACATGATCCCCCATGATGGCTTTGGGACTTTCCATCATTTAATATTCCATTAGGAAAGTCCTTCAAACCAAAGTTATATTCATCAGGCATTTTGAGAGAGCCTGGCAATCATGCATTGTTAGAATTACTATCTAAAATGAAATTATCAAGAAGTTATTAAATTCTTGGTCATAAGTCTCCTAATTACTATGATGCAGCCCATGGACAACCTCAGAGAAAAGAGGCATCTGGATTTCTTGTGATTCCCTTTGTCATGACCTTGGCTGGGACTTGTAGACCATGTATCACACATAATTTGGTCAGCAAAAATGTACTGACAACCTTTGTGAGGTTCTGCATGTCCCCCAGGGTACAGGCAATGCATGTGGCAGATGTTTCCATGGTTTTCTGCAAGCTTTGCAAATTACTGTTAAGGGAAAGCACTGCCACTGAACTGCCACCAGAATTTGGCTTGTGGAACACTATGGGTCTGGCAGGATTTACCCAAGCTATCATGGGGTGTGTACTGAGGTGGAGTGCTTCCTTTTCTGGTATCAGGGAAATTGTTTTCAGCTGGGAAAGATTTATTGATTGTGATGATTTGCTTGTAGTAGGGAAGGGATGGAGCCAGAAGAAATCTAGTGCAAAAGGTATTTTTTCTTTTGGATGACTGTGTGTTTTAATGCTTTCTCATTACTGGATGTGCTGGGAATGTCTTGAGTGAGTTCATTGAATAACTCATGAGCTGCATTGTTTCCAGATACTTACAAAGGTTTTATTAGCACAAGGAATGGCCTTTTCACTTAAAGCCTGCTTCCTGTTGATCCCTCAGAGGATGTAAATGCCTCTTTCTCCCAAATTTCATCAGGAGCTTATCTGAAGCCAATGTTGTCTGCTGAGATTGAGGGCATCTGCCAAGGGTGTGATGCTGCAGCACAAATGCACTGACTCAGCACAGCCTCTGGGTCTGGAGGAGTGACAGGTCTCACCCAAGAGATACTGGTGCTGTGTAGCACAGGTGAGGGGCTTCACATTGGCCAGATGCTGGAAGTGGCCTTGGAGCCCTGCTTCTGCCCTCTCTTCCTTCCCAAGACTGAAAACTTTTCCCAGCTGCTCTTTGGGGTTTCCAGTGATTCAGGCTGTAGAAGGGTCCAGCCCTCTGACTTCAAAGTCTGAACAGCCTCTGCAGATGGTTAGAATCTTGGAGTGGTGAAACTATGCTATGGAGGTATTCCTCCACCCTTCTCTCCCCAGTGGCTGAGCTGACTTTGGCTTACTAGCACTGGTATTTAAAAGACTTTCAGATGTGTGTGGTCCCTGTAAAAATAAATCTCCAAAGGAAACAAATGTTATGTGGTGAAAGTCTGCCAAGACCCCATTGCTTATTAGCTCATAGTATTATGTAGGGAAGAATTAACTCTATAGTCTGATGTAGGATAATTCTTTGACAAGCTGTCAGCTCTTTCAGAGATTCAGGTTTAAAACCTGTTGCTCTATAGGGTCAAGACCAAGCCATTGGCTCTATGGGCTTTCAGTTTTGAGTGCCTTGATGCATTTGGCAGAGCCCTGAAATAGTAATTTGTCATTTCAGGGGGTTTTGGCATGTAAGTTCACATCAAGCAAAGCTTTGAAAGCAGTGATCAGGAATGACATTTTCAAAGCAGTCCAGAAGAACAGGTTAAAATAAGAAAAGTAATTAAACATGTATGTCTAAATGGACTGACTTGAAAATGTTGACCCAAGACTTCCTTCAAAAGCCATGATTGCTTGATTTAAATTTTTCTAGAGTTCTCATCTGTGGTGCAGCCAGACCGTGGCTACTCATCACCCTAACTTGCATCCTGATTGTAGAACATGCTATGCTATCGGATGTAATTTTCTATAGAAGTCAGGATGATGTATAACAAAGCAACTGGGCATTGACATAGAGAGTACTTAAGACTCCAACTCCTAATGATGCTAGAAACTGGATTTTCTAGGTATGTGTGGAGAAGTTACCATGAAGCAGTCACAAAATCCCTTTTACCTGCAGTCTGTCCTTTTCCAAAGTATCGCAGTTGCTCAGCAATGTCAACAAACATGTCTTTATACAGATTTAGTTACACAGGCAACAGTCTAAATGTTAGCTTCCTGGAGGAAAGTGATTCACCTGATTTAAAGCAGATAATTTAATCTGAAAAGCTAAAATTATCTTTCCTTTGTAGCTAGATTAAACTATTGATAGCAAGAAGAATTTTCTTTCCAACTCTCAATCACTCATGCTGCCTAAAATGGTTTAGATTATGGTATCTCAGGGGGTGAGTCTCTTTTAATGTAAATAGGTTTTGACTAGCATTAACTCCTTAAGGCCAGTGAAGAAGCTCTTGTGCCTGACCAACAGAAACGAAGTCAGGAGCAGGCCCTTCCATTCATCAAGAAAGAGCTGTTTATTTCTGTGCCTTATTGCATAGCCCAGCCAATGTCTGTAGCGTGAGGTCATCAAGTTCTCATTTGAAGAGAAGCAAATATGGTGTGATTCCCCAAAGATGTGAAATCAGTCTGACTCTGGGGTTCTTCACCTCCAATGATGCTCTGCCTGCTGAGATCCTTCTTGTTTTGTGATAGGATTAAGGGAAGACAACTGTACTGAAGAAGGTTTGGGCACCTTTTAGGAATAACTTGAGTTTTTACCTGAGATGAACGTTACCATTTGCTATAGAAACCTTATCCTTCAGTTGGGAACAAATACCAAGTCTCTTACTGGAGCAATTCTGCTTTTAAAAGGAAGTGCCTCTGCTCTGAAAATCTTGTGGCAGTGTCTTGAGCAGACATGTCCATATAGACATGCTTATCTTCTCACGAGTGGGTATGTTCTCAGGTGTGGAAAGAAGTCAGGAGCCATCTGTTAATGCTGTTTGAGACCCTTTGGTGTCCTCAGAACTCTCCATACAAGTCAATCTCAGGAGATGAATCAGTCGTTGTACAATTCCACTGACTGCATGGGTTTACATCATCTTGCCAGGTTACCCTGGGGTTGTATCCAGAACCTTAGACATCATCTCAAACAGTCTGTCTCTTCTCTATCAAAGCTCTGTGCATCACTGAAGACTGAATTTGGTTTCTTTTTCTCTATTCTTCCTTTCACTGTGCTTAGCAAATACCTAATGATTTGTACCTTTTGCACATTTTTAAACTATGAATAAATTTTTATTTACATCACTATTGTGGTATAGGGAAGAATTAATCTTGAACAGACTAAGCACATGGTGATGAATGGCCAGGTATTATCTAACTTGAAATGGGATCTAATGGGAAGTAGAAGGCTTAAAGTCCCACCTACATATTGTAGCTGCATCCCGAGACATACTGAAATATGCCCGGGAGAGCACAGACCCTGCTCTCTCCTATGGTCCTCTCGAGTGCTAATTCCTGAGGAAGGAGGGCAGCTCTGTGGTCTCCTCTGTAGTGATCCCACCAAGCACATAAAGGAGCAGACAACAGCTTTGGTGGAGGATGCACAGGAGCCTTTGCATAAAAGAATGGGTTCAGGGAATGAGAAACTTTACAAAAGTAATTTGTAAAAGTTGCTGACAAGCAAAAATGAACTCTCAGCGGGTTTATGTCAGTGTTGCCTGGACTATCATATACAGGGCAGACAAACCTGGAATAAATACTAACTTTTCCTGTGTAAATGTGATACTGCTATGATGTGCCAAAATTACAAAATCTGATGTTTTCATTCAAAACACACAGAGTTGTTAGGAAAGATTTCCATCTACAGATGGAATGACCCTACCATTTCTAAATCCCCTTCTTTTCTAAAATAAAGATGGGACCAGCATCAGTGGGGTTAGGAGTGGGGTTGGAGGTGCTGCTCTTCTAACTGCAAGGTAGAAATCTCCGTCCCAAAAGCAGGTGAATGATTTTGCTGTCAAAGTGAAAGAGCCCAGTACAATTTTGTAACAGCTGAGTCCTCCTGCAGTGGAATCAGAAAATAAACTTCTCTTAGTTTGGGATATGAGCCAGGTTGAATCTATTGGGTTAAGTTTGTGTCGAATGACTCCATCCTGAACGCCCTGGGGATTTGAATGAACTGGGATTCGGAGCTCTGGCTTTGGCTTGTGTCCAATGTTAACGGAGAAAAATTATTCAGGTGTACCACATGTGGAACCACCAAGTGAATTCTCCCTTTCTGCTTGCCAGTGTAAACTATGAATGCTGTGTAAAAACCAGTACAGGAGCAGGACTGTACCCAGTTCCACTGGTCAACTTTTTTCTTAGTTGCTTTCCTAATGCATAGGAGTCTTGTGCCAGTATTGTAGCGCACTGCAGGACTGTAGCCATGACTTCCCTGTACTGATAATCCTGTAATATTGGTGCATCAATCTGATTATGCTCTCTTTTTTCCTGTGGGACTAGATGCTTTCTTGGTGAAGCTGGAGCCAAGGGGAAATTTGCATCCTTTAGAGCATCACCCCAAAACCTGTCCCTTTAAACTTTTTGTTTACCCATCTGTTAACGTATCCAGAGCTGGAATGAACACACTTTTTTTTTCTTTTCTCAAATACAGAGAAGGCTATAAGCAGGCGGATGATGGTGAGAGTAAAAACCACTGAGGCAAAGTTACCATGAAGGGATGGAACAAGGCACTAGGACCTAGGAGGCGTCTCATCCACCCTGGCAGGAATTTCTTGCTTGGAGCTCAGACAACAAAGGCAGAGTGAGCCTGGTTTTCTTTCTCTCAGCATCTCCACCCTGCGCGCTGAAAACCGGTGAGTAGAGCTTTTTTGACTGACTTGCATGCAGAAAAGTAACAGATGTCAGATAGAAAGGAGGAATCTTTCTCTTAGTACCTTACAGCATCTGCAGTTCATTTTAAAATCAACCCCCCTGCATCCTCTTATTCATTCCCGAAGTTGCTTGGATGTTTCATTGTTCAGTGCATGACACCAGACTGAATCTACCCCAACTGGCATAGTGGGGAAAATGTTCTCAACTTGGGGTTTCTGTGCATTGTCATCTTCTGCTTTATTGCAGACTGGGAACAATGATTCTTCTTGCACAGGTCACATTGACATTGTAAAATACAGGGATGAAGCTTCGTTCTGGCAAACGTAAGGGGTGGGGAAGAGATAGCAACAGCTTTTCCTAGATTTATACCCAGCTGCCAAATGCTAGTGAAAATCCCCTTTCTGCGCTGTGTTAACATACAAGCAACATACATGAGTTGCATGTTCCTGGTTGTGCTGGGGGAGTAGAAGAGTCTTTCTATTGCAGGGTTGGGGGTTCCTCCTCCTTTTGTGTTGGGGTTTGGCGCGGAAGGAAGGTTGTTCTTGAGAATAAACTAAAGACCGTGCAGAAATTTCTGCTTGCTGGGTGTCAGCTCAAGTCTCAGCTTTTCCGTGCTAGTGGCTAGTGGGAGCCCCCCGCGCTCAGAACAATGAAAGGTGAGCTAGCAGGGGCGGCGTGTCCCTTGGGCAGGGGCACTTCCAGCAATTAAATCGCTTAAACCTGGAAGGGGGTGCAAACAGCCCCTTTATTTTCTGCTCCTCATTAAAGGGGAACAGAAATGCAATTCAGAGGAGAATCAGGCTGAAAAGAGCTTATCGAAGCCTCAATGACAGATTTTTCTTTCCAGTCATTTCTTCTTAGAGATGTAGGCTGGTCCTGGGAATTGATTGATGGGCTAGGAGGGGGCTGCGGATAGGGGGAAGGGTGGGCTGGATCTCATTGCTAACCCTTATTGAACAGGCTGTCACAAAGAAACTGCTTATTCCCCTGTGACCATTCTTTCATAAATGCCAGTTTATTCTAATGTTAAACATTCAGATGCTTTGGTTCCTTCCGTGATTCGACAGATTGAAGGGCTGACTTACTGGGATCTCCTTGTTTTCTGTTGCCAAAGGAAACCTCACAGGGCTCAGAGGTTTAATTCATTGCCAACTGGTGTTTGGACGAGTTTTTGTGGGGCTGAGTTGTGATTGCCATGTATCCCTTCAGCCCCAGGTCCCAATTTACTGCACTTTGAAAACTCCCAGGTGCAGGAGCAGACAGCTCTCTAGAAATGTGTTCCCCGCCCCCAGTAGTTGGATCCCTTTCAAAATGTGAGGACCCCTCCTACCTTCAGTCCCCAGAATCAATACAAATCTGGGTCAGAGGAGGGGGTGCTTCCCAAAAGCGTCTGTCCTGCTACAGACACAGCTCTTGCATCAGTGTCGTTTTTCTCTCTGGATTGTGGCTCTGCTTGGCTCTAACCTGTCCCTTTGCACTCCTTCTCTCCCCATCTCCTTCCTGCTCAGCTTCAGATCTTTAGGGTTCACCAAACTATGGAACTTGATTTTGGACACTTTGACGAAAGAGACAAGGCGTCCAGAAACATGCGAGGCTCACGTATGAATGGGTTGCCCAGCCCCACTCACAGTGCTCACTGTAGCTTCTACAGAACCAGGACCTTACAGGCACTGAGTAATGAGAAGAAAGCCAAGAAGGTGCGTTTCTATCGCAACGGGGACCGCTACTTCAAGGGGATTGTATATGCCGTGTCCTCTGACCGCTTCAGAAGTTTTGATGCTCTCCTGGCTGACCTGACCCGATCCCTGTCTGACAACATTAATCTGCCTCAGGGAGTCCGTTACATTTACACCATCGATGGGTCGCGGAAGATCGGGAGCATGGATGAGCTGGAGGAAGGTAATTAGCATCGCCGCCTGGTGCAGTGAGGAGGCGGGGTGGGAAGGGGGCTGCAGCACTTGGGTCTGCCGTTAAGGTCACATTTTCTCAGCGCAAGGGGATGCTTCTGCCCCTCTGTGCTGAATCTAACCGTTTGCCTTTCCCTCCAAAGTGGTGTGGGAGAGGGTGGTCGTGCTGGGGCCCATACCCCCCCCCCCCCCGGGGGCCCCCCCCCCCCCCGCCCCCCCCCCCGG